>PVLD010029334.1:0-18210 GCA_004027595.1 Dinomys branickii
CGTCTCAGTTATTGATAGGATCATTTAAGGTTGAGCAACATTTAGTCCTAGATATTAAAATCATTTTTTGTCTCTTTGAGACAGTGTCTTGCTATGCAGTTCAGGCTGGCCTCAAGCTCACTTTGTAGACCAGACTGGCCTGGATCTCACTGAAATCCTGCTGCCTCAGCCTCCTGAGTGATGAGATCACATGTGTGTGCCACCATGCCTGGCTAATCATTAATGGAGCTTTCTAAGTACTAGTATTTAAAAATGAAAAATACAGATCTCGCAAATAGTGATTTAGTCCATTATACAGCCTGGACATCATCAAGATTTTCTCACCCTGTTCCAGCTGGATCGATTATCCAACAAGATTTGATAATTATTGTTGGAGATCTTTTTCATTCCAGTTAGATCTTAAAGGTGTTCATAGATTTGTTCATGAGTATATCAATGGCTACTTTCCATTCTGATTATTACAGTAATGGAGAAGACTGATTTTACTTTTTAATTCTTTGCTTTCTTCATCACTTCCACATGCTGGATTCCCCTCTATTTTATTTTAATATTATTATTACTATTATTAAGATTATTTATATCATTTAGATCACATTCAATATAGGGCATTTGTACTTGTACATGATATGTCATTACTCTTTTTTTCCAATTTTTCTCCCTTTGCTTCAATTCCTCTACCCTTCTTTATGTACAAAGCTTTGTTTTATCTTTTTCTCACTCTTTTCTTTTCCTTTCCTTACTTTCCCCTCTCCTTCCATAGTTTCCCTTCACTTTTGAACAATTTTCCTATTTTCCAACATCTATTTTCATTTTGGTTTTTAATTACACTTCCAGTTTCTCTCACCAGAGAGACAATATGATATTTATAACTTTACCTTATTTATTTCACATCAAGATATATTCTCAAGGTCCATCCATTTAGTTATAAAATGTGTCAAGTTCATCCTTCTTTATGTCTGAGTATTAATCTACTGTATAAAATAGCAAATCTTTTTATCTACTAATCAGTTGAAGAGCATTTGTGTTATTGCCAAGGTTTAGCTATTACGAATTGTGTTGTTATAATCATGAATGTGTACATATCACTGTGGTATATACTTTTAATTCTTTGGGGGAGATACCAAGAAAGGGAATAGCTGGGACACATGTGACCTCTAGTGCTATTTTTGAGGGATCTCCACTGATTTCCAAGGTGGTTGCACCAGTCTACATGCTCACCAACTGTGGCGAAGAGTTCCTTTTTGCCTACCTCCCTGCCAATATTTGTTATTGGTTGACTTCTTGGTAATAGCCATTATTTTGGGAATGAGGTGGAATTTCAGGATTGTTTTAATTTGCATCTCTAGAATTATCACTAAAGTTGAATAGTTTTTTCATATATTTATTTATTATTTCTAACTTTTCAACTGAAAAGTGAGTATAAGGTCAGAAGCTCATTTTTGGAATGAGTCTTTAAATTTGGTGGTCTGAATTTTTTCAATTCTTGATATTAGCCCTTTGTCTGGGAAACAACTGGCTATACTTTTTGCCGATCTGTAGGTTCTCTTTTCACTCTACTGGTAATTGCTTTTACTGTACTAAAGATTTTTAATGAGATGAAATCCCAGTTGTTGATTCTTTGTAGTATTTCACATGCAGTCGGGGTTTTGTTCATGTAGTGGAGGTTTTGCTCACACATATACCTTCAAGAGTTTTACCTATTTCATTTTCCAGCAGATTAAACGTTTCTGTCTTAATATCTAAATATTTTATCTATTTTGACTTTAATGCATTGCGATAGACATGGGTCTAAGTTTTAGTCTGTGGCATGTGAAAAGATAGTTTTTATGTTTCTTTCAGTGCGTGTGTCTGTCCTGTTTTTCAAAGATAAAGCGACTGAAAGCTTGTGGAATTGTTTCTGCATTTTCTAATTTGTTGCATTGATCCTTGGGTTTTTTGTCCGTACCATCATGTTTTTATGACAGTAAATTTGCAGTATAATTTCACGTCAGGGATTGTGATGCTTCCTGCCTTGTCTTTCTTGCCAAGAATTCTTTCTGTTATTCTAGGTCCCTTCTGGTTCCAAATAAATTTTAAGAATGTTTTCTTTCATTCTGTGAGGATGCTTATGATATTTTAATTGGACTACATTAAATCTTTATAAAAGCTTTGGAAGTATGGCCTTTGTCAATACATTGGAGCTTCCTACCCACAAGCAAGGGACATCATTCCAATTTCTGATATTCTCTTTCATCTCAAGTTCATAGTTCTGTCATTTTCAGTGTATAGATCTTTTACTACCTTTGCTAGATTGATTGCCAAATATTTTTACGCCACCATGAAAGGTGTTGCTTCCCTAATTTCTCTCAGAAAGTTTATTTGTGTACAGGAATGTTATTGACTTTTGAGTGCTGACTTTTATCTAGCTATGCTGCTTAATTTGGTTAGTAAATCTAGAAGTCTTTTAATGGAGTTTTTGGGATCTTCTATGTAGAGTATCATATCATCAACAAATAATGATAGCCACAAGCACAAACACACTCAGGTGCCTAAGCTTTGACAAAGGGGCCAAACAAGCTCACTGGAAGAATGATAGCCTCTTCAATAAATGGTGCTGAAAAAATAGGCTTGCCACTTGCTGAAGACTGAAAATAAACCGAAGTCTATCACCATGCACCAAAATCAAGTCAGAATGGATCACAGACCTCAGCATTAAAACGGGAGCACTAAACCACTGGCAAGAAAGTAGGTAAAAACCTCAGAGACATAGGAGTAGGCAGAGAGTTCATGAAGAAAAACCAAACCACACGAGAAATACTTCAAAGAATCAACAAGTGAGATCTCATTCTACTGAAAAGTTTCTGCACATCTAAAGAAATCACCAGCAGAGAAAAAGAAAACCCACAAATTGGGAAAAAATTTTAGCTGACTGTCCCTCAGACAAAGGTCTTCTATCTAGAATATACAAAGAATTAAAAAACATCACCCGCCCCCCCCCCAGTATTCAAAGACCCAGTCGAGAAATGGGCGTGTGAGATGAATACATACTTCTTAGATAAATAAATACAAATGGCAAAGAAAAACATGCAAAAATGTTCAACATCATTCGAGAAATGCAAATTAAAACCACACTGAAATTTCATCTCATCGCAGTAAAAAATGGCCAGCATTAAGAAAACAACCAATAACAAATGCTTTCAAGACTGTGGAGAAAAAGGAACACTTCTCCACTGCTGGTGGCAATGCAGACTGGTGAAACCACTGAGGAAATCAGTTTGGAGATTCCTCAGTTAACTAGGTCTAGAGGTCCCATTCAACCCAGCTATTTCCCTTTTGGGTATTTTCCCCAAAGAACTGAAAATATCGTATCACAGAGACACATGTGCACCCATGTTTATAGCAGCACAATTTGTCATAGCTAAATTGTGGAAGCAACAGAAAGGTTCATCCAATGAGGACTGGATTAAAATATTGTGGTATTTTTATATAATGGTATATTGTTCAGCTATAAAGAAAGATAAACTCAAGGATTTTACAGGTAAATGGTGATAACTAGAGACCGTACTCATAAGTGAAATACGTCAGATCTCCATGTGTAGGCAACATAGTGTCTCACTAGTATAAGAACCTGAAAGAGTGAAAAAAAAACTTAACAGGTATATAGACATTTTGAAATGAAAGGAAACTGCTCCAAAGTAAAGAGCAACTGGTGTGAGGGAAAAGAGAAAAGAAAGAAGGGGAAGTTATGTATATATGCATATACAAGATAGCTAACATAGCTATACTACTGACTTCTATCACATTACTGAAAGGAACAGTTAATGATTAATCATTTGGTCAAATTTGCATGTCTCTATTTGTTTTCCTGAGAAATCACTTTGAAGATATCAATATGAAATGCAACAACTGTTGTTAATTTCTTACTACTTTATCTGTAATTCAGTATTGCTTGTATTGTACTTATGCTACTTTGTAAATGGAGGTCTGCTTGTTAATGTGCTTCCCTTCTTTTATTTTTTAAAATATTTTTTAATAAAATAATAATAATTTAACTTTTTCCTTTACTCTATTTACTCCTCTGTTTCTGTCCCTTGTGTAATTACTCTGACTAGTGTTTCTAGAACTATGCTGTATAGGAGTGGTGATAGTGGATATCCTTTTCTTATCCTTGATTTGAAGTGAAAGCTTTCAGTTTTGGGCTTTTAGTATGATGTTGGCTGTTGCATATCATAGATGGCTTTTACAAGAGTAAGTAAAGACCATTTATTTCAATTTTCCATAAAGCTTTTATCATGTATTGGTATTAGACTTTGTCAAATGCTTTTTCTGCATCTTTTGAGGTGAACATGTGATCTTTGTCTCTGTTACTATGGTGTATTGCATTTATTGATTTGCTCATGTTGAACCATCCCTGCATCCCCAGGGTGAATCTTACTTGTTCATTGACTTGTACTTCTGCATCTCTTATATTTTCTTACCTGGGGCTTCCTCATTTGATACTTCTGCCTGAGACTATACTTACATCTAATTCAGATCTCTATCTTATCTTCTCTTTAACATTTTGTAGAAAGATTTTAATTAAAAGTGACATCCAGTTGGTACCCCCATGATCTGTAGTTAAGGATTTCTGGGAGTCTCACTTGTAGTCCCTATTGACTTTAAAACTTCTAGTGAAAGACTCAGTGTGCATATAGGATTGTGAACCTCTGAGTTTCACTGTCCTGTTTGTATCTGTGCAAAACAAGAAGGAAGGAAAGAGTGATTGTGTTGCATCTGTTGAAGGCCTTCATATATAACCTCCGGAATTATTGTTTAGTTTGTTGCATTAGCATTTCATTGTTTAATCGCATGATGCTACCTTATTTAAACATTTACTAAATCCTCTGTCTAAATATCTATGGAAAGAACATGTCCTCAAAAAATCTATTATTTTAACAACAATAGATATTTTTGGTAGATATTTTCAGGCAGCAGCTTAAGTTATTTGGCTGATTGAGGATCACCAGAAATTATTGTTAATTGTATTGCGTTAAGTCCACTTAGCATTAGGGATGATTTTCCTGGTAATGAATAAAATTTGAGAACACTTGTTGCATATTTCCTGTGCAGCACTCTCATGTATGTCTCCCTGTGACATCTAATCCAGAGGCCTTGAGTGCTAGAGCATGTTTTAATTGATTCAGGATTTTAATAAAATCTTGGACATTCATAATGATGGATTCCTTTTCCTGTTGTTTAAATTTCTACTTAAATTATTTCGATAAAAAGTGATTTTTATTTTATATTATACAAAAAGATAGCATTAGCTATGAAGTGGTCATGATATCTAGTTCATTATTTATGATCAAAAGAATAGCCTACAGTTACAAGATTTATAGGAGACGTTCAATATTGTAAGTTTTAGTATCTGGATAGATTATCCTTTTAACTTCAAATGAGGGATAGTATGGAAGTCTGCCATTCCCCCCATGATTTAAATGTGACTTTACTTACTTGCAAGCAGTGTATCTATATAGATGTGATTACCTTAAATTGACGTTGTTTGAATAGTGAATCTGGACACGACTGTGGTCTTTATGGAAGCAAGTGGATGGTGTATGGGGATACAATTGATCCTAACCAATGCCACAGTTGAGGCCAGAGAAGCAGGCTGTGAAACTATGGGGCAAAGATATGGGATAATGTCTCTGCTGGGGCCAGTAGGAGTTCAGAGAAAATTCCTTCCCAGAACTGACTAGAGAACAGTTTACTCATTGACCAAAAGCTGAACCTGGCTGTTCCCTTCACAGGAATGCTTTATTTCCTCTTTCACAAGACTTGCCTGCCTAGGCACTTATCCAACACATGCAGCCAAAATTCCCTCACTATTTCCTTCAATGTAAATGTGATCAATAGATACAAAGGTCTGGCTGCCTCATGGCACTTTGTTCCTCATGAACAATTGCCCATCCCAGGTCCTGATTGCGTTGCTATTTGTCTCTTGCTCTTTCTTTTTGCCGTATAACACCTTGCACGAAATTGGCAACTCACTGCAAGAGTCCTCAATAGGGTGGCACTTTTTACTATATATTGTACTAATTAATATGATATTCATGCATGTTTTCAGATATTCTAAATTTATGTATATTTTTTTCAGCAATCCTCATGGCTTTATTTTTTCCTGGTCAAACATAGCAGGTAAAATGTTATCAGCTCAATTATTTTCTTGCTTGCACATTTTAAGGGTTACTGGAGAGTTCTGTATTTACTGGGGTTGTTATAGTGGTCAGGCCAGTAATGCTTAACAAGGATTTTAAGTGACTATTGTGTTTATGAGTACACACTAAGCATCATAGAAACTATAAAATTAAATTGTCAAGTACTTAGAATACATTCAATTGCAATGTAGATAAAGATAACCTACATTAGGATAAATAGACTGTGCCCCACAGGTGAAATGGAAACAATTACAGATAGGTCGGAAAATACAAAATACCACACCATCATAGTATTCATTGAATATATTACATGGGAAAATGTCTTAATCTAGGAAAGCTTCCTGAATGCCTTGCAGGCTAAAATGAATCTCAAAATATTTGCAATGGTAGATAAAAGAGGGAATTTTAGATGGGCTGAGTGTTGTATGTAGTGGTATAGAATCACGTGGTAGGAAAGAGTAGGTGAATAAAAGTAGAAGCTTTAACTTAATGAAAATTAAAATCGCACAGATATAGAAATGGTGGTTGATGTTTATCAAGTAATTTGTAAGATAAAGCCTGATACTACTTCATGTTTGCTGAAAAGACATTTTTCCCCATGGAATTGCTTAATACCCTTGTCAAAAGTTATTAACTTTGAATGTGAATGTTTGCTCCATTGACCTGTATATCTATCTTTATGTCAATAGTACACTTCTTTGAAATCATATCACTGGAGCTTTGTGCCAGTTTTTAAATGGAGGGTTCTGAGTCCTTACATTTCTATTTTTGGGGGGGGCATTCTGCCTCCTTTGAATTGCCATATAAATTTTACGATAAACTTGTTACAATCTACAGAGAAGTTAGTGGAAATTTTGTCAAGGATTATAATAAATGTATAAAACAATAAAAGAGTAATTTTTTTAAAATATTGAGGTAAATTTACAGGCTATATAATTAAGCTATTTAAATTATACATGTTAGTGGAAATTAGTATATTCACAATGTTAGCAAAGATGTTTTACTAGTCTAAAATTTTTTCCTTCGCTATGTGATAACATATGATAACTATTACTTGATCGCTCTGCATTGTCCCATTCCATCATATGGTAAGCTGTAAACTACTTTCTATCTGTATAGATGCGCTGACTCTAGACATACCGTATAAAATTGCTCAGCTTCTGGCTTGTTTCACTTCGCATAGGTTTTGGTAGCCTGCATAAGTACTTTATTTTTTGATTAAATATTTTGCCATTTCCATGCACACATAGTACCATTTATTTTTAATTTTAGAGCTGAATAATAGATTAATATAATGACTTTAGAGTTAAATTAATATATAATACTTTAAACATGTATGTATGTGTGTGTTTCAATACTAAGAATTGAACTCAGGTCCTTCACACTGACCTACATCTGCAGCCATTTTTCAAATTTTTATTTTGAGTCAGTGTCTCCTAAGTTTCCAATGGCTCAGGCTGGGATCACACTTGTGATCCAGCTTTAGCCCCTGAGAGTGCAGAGATTAATGTGTAGCACCAGTAGGCATCTGTGTCACATTTCAAAATTACTTCATTAATAAATGGAAATTTCGTTGATTCCATATCTTGGCTATTGTGGCAGTGCTACCATAAATGTGGCCATGCAGGTATCTCTTTGACATGCTGATTTCATTTTCTTTGAATATATACTTGGTAATAGGATGGTTAAAATTTATTGTAATTCCAATTGCAGATTTAGAAGAACTAACATACTGTATTTTCCTAAGGTCTATACTAATATACATGCCTGTCAGTTTTATATAAGAGTTCCCATTTTTCTGCATCTTTATCAAAACTTGTTACTTTTTATCTTTTTGATCATTATCATTCTATTCACGTGATGAAATGTGGTTATATTTTCCCAAAGTGTGAACTATGAAAGTCCACGGAATATTAACTGCCTTTCATCTCAAATGGCTTCTATGATGGGATGTGTTTGAGAAACGCTGGAAAGAACAGACTTATGTTCCTGACGAGGGGCTATTCAGAGGCTCTAGTTCCATTATTAAGCACTGATGTCCAATGGGTTATAATATGCAGCATTTCAACAAGTTATTTGGGTATTTAGAACATCTTTTTATTTTTACAAGGTCTGTGTAGCCTTTTTTGAAATATGTTTAGTTAAAATGTTTATACAAAAAAATTAGTTGAAACATTAACTTGGGTCATATCGAGTTAATCTCTTAAACAACTGACTTTTCCAGAATGTGCATCAATGTTACATGTTTAGATTTTTCATGGACAATAAGAAAGATCCCTCTATTATACAGGATACATTCTTCTTTTCCATGTACATTTTTTCTTAAGATGTTTTACAAATGAATGTCTACTAAGAATATTTAGGACTTTAGATTTTTCACGGGAGAAGTATCGTGAATCCAACTCAGGATTTTGGGCCTGCTAAGCAGGTGCTGTGCCGCAGAGCTGCGTCCCCCACCCCTAGGACTTTAATTTCAATACTTATAATTCTGCTTCACAAGTGGTAGGATTTCCTATGCCAATTATGGAAAGTATTTGTGGCTTGGCTTTCTTTGCCCAAAAGTCAAAAGTCAAATTTTATCATGGGAAATGTTTAAAAACTCTAATTATACGATATTTCAGTTACTTATTTTGGACCAAACGTTCAAAGTCTATATTATACTCTCATTGTGTGTAGGTTTTGCTTCAAGCCCCGTAAAACCGCTTCAGAGAAGTCGTAAAGAAGTAAAATTTATAAATGGAATTTACTGTCTCATCCATTTTTCATGCTTCTTCTGGGCTGTCTGTAATTACACTCAGGCTTCAGTCACTCTGTGGTCTTCATTCTGATTCTCAGCAGGGACTATTTTTTCCTCCTCAGGAAACCTTGCCATTTGAGTAGGAAAATGTCTCCTTTCCAGGCAAAGCTATCTGAAAAACATCCCTTATTTTTGTCGGATCCAGCTTTGCATTAAAGAAATTTTCACTGGCAGAAAGAGCTCTATCTCAAAATTGTTAGAAATCAAGCATCTATCGAAGGTATATCAACTTTTCTTGGGTTAATTCTTGTTCCTATTTATGACCCTTTGAGGTTTCCTATTGAATTACTGTTCCTCTCATGTTTCTAAGATTGAAAGAGTCGTCTCCTATTTGCCTCCATAACCGTTCCTGGTTTCCTTGTTTTCCCATGCATGACCGAGGATTGAGCATTGAAGATTGCACATTTCAATATCGTTTTCTAAAGGGGCACCTGGTCAGTTCTAACAAGAAAATATACTGACAATAACTAGAAAGCAAGGAGGAAAGAAGAAGACAAAATATTCCCACCATTTTTCTCTAATAATTAATCAGTGTCTCCACAAAGTTGCTTCTTTTCCGTGATGTTTCCTCTGTGATTCCAATTTTCAATGGACATGCTCTCAAGAATAGCTTTAACGCATAGTTCAGAATTAGACCTCTTTCCCTAAGGCCACGACTTTGCTCTACCTCTTTTATCTCTCTGTCCCTAGAAGGGATAAGTTCTTCCTGACACAGACAATTTCTGGGTTGCTTCAGAATTTCATTTTTCTTTGTATTTTCCTCTTTAACATGTTTACTACTCAGTGAATTACTAAGTGAGAGCTATGTTTTCCTTCCTAGAATCAGAGAGAGATCAACAATTAAATATTAATTATTAATATTAACTTTATGGTCAGTTTCATTAAAACATTAAGGAATTTACTATATTCAGATATTCTAATGAAAATTTGCATTTTAAAATTTTCTCACTCTAATGACTATATTCATCTCTTTTTCCACACCTAAGTACTGATCTATAAAGATCAACATATTTGCGACTTTACAGGTTGGTTTACTCACATTGGAACACATAAAATATGTATCTTGTGATAAAAAGTAAGTTCTGCTGCACAGAAACCAATTTCAGTATTGGTTTCAATTCTATTCCATAACACTATGTATTTCTGCTGTATTGTGTGCAGCAACTTCCAAAATTAAGAGGAATAGAGAAATGCAGATTCCATAAAGTAATAGATAAGTGTGGCTGGCATTTCTTTGGCATTATAGTTAAGAACTGTTAATGAAATATGCAATTTTAAATGTCCTCTGCTAATTTATAAGTAATTCTGTTCTATTGCTGCTGGGAATTCACTTTATTTCCCAAGCTATCTGTGTATTTCCCATTTGATTTGGATTAAAAACTTAACTATGCAATGAACTCACCGGTTCTAACTTTCTTTGATCTTGTATGTGAAAAAGCTTAGCTGTGTGTTTCCAATAGCTGGTTCATCATGCACAATTTTACTTCTGTTTCCTCCAAAACTAACATGTTCATGATAAAATAGGGCAGATCAGGAAGAGTATGTATTGAAACTCTAGTTGTACTGAAGGAATGAAAATGTGCACTCTGAGTAGTTAGAAAGCATCATTGATTTTTCTCAGCATGACAATTGGTACAAAATCTATTTGGTCATTTCTTTTTCATCAAAAAGGACTTAAGGTGGACTTAGAAATTATAGCATGAAGAACAGCTTCCATAGAGAGGGAAGCATTAGAACATAGGTTTTTATCCATGTTATTAAATCTACTTAGGCCTTATAGGTAATAGGACTCATATTAGCACAAAATATTTTTATTTCTTTTTAATTTTGAGATATAATCAATGAGTTTAGTTTTTCTTTCCAAAGTACTATTGTTAGCAAATAAGTTCATAAGTAAAAATGATAGTATTAGAAAAATAAGGCCAAGGGAGAGAAATCAATCAGAGTGCATTTAAACTCTACTTCAATCAATTAAATTAAATTGTCTTAATTAACTTTTTTATTAGTAAGAAAATTAGTCACTGTCATATATTCCTATTATGTGTGTGTCTAGTTGGGAAATAAATTCTCAAAACAATCTTTTTTGAGAGTTTAAATAAAATTCTTCAACAATAGCATATTTCTGCATTTGTAAAATTCTATTTCAGGAGCCTGAACTTTTTTTTTTCTATCAGTTAAAGTAAAGTTTGTCTTATTTCTTGGAATAAAATCACTGGGAAATGTATTTTATTTCTATAACCCTGCAACTCTGGCAGTTACTTACATGTTTATATCTTGAGTAAAGTGCTTTATAAGAATATAAAGAAAACACAACAACAGTGGAGTTAGATGGCTAATCTAGTGCAAAAATCCTGCAGAAATTTTCATGAGCACCAAGCACTGTGAAAGAAACACCCTATTTGTAAAAATATGCTACATCAGCTTCTCTCTGCCACTGCTGCTTTGCTGGGCTTCAGTGGAAATGAGAAAACTATATATAAGTATTTCTCTGACAAATGTTAGTAGTTGAGGCTTCCAGGGTCTGGCTCACGCCTCTCTCTCATGCACATAGTAGTTGAGGAAGCCATATCATGAACATAGATTGGTGGTGACCAATAACATTCAGAGAAATCATTTTTAACAAAATGCTAATGACAGAGGTACAATTTAGAATGATTCTAATAAATCTTTTTCACGCATTTGGAGTGCCAGGATGTAGAAAAAGTTTAGCCTCCAATCTTTAGTCTCTATCTTAAACAAGCGACTGACAGGTATTTTTCATCGATATAATTTCTGTGTGTATTTTTTTTTTTTGCGGTACTGGGGATCGAACTCAGGACCCTGTGCTTGCTAGGCAAACACTTATTCCACTGAGCTATATCCCCAGCCCCTCTGTGTGTATTAAATTGCCCTTAAATTTTTATCTGAGACAGAACATTTAAACTCTTGAATTACGAATAAAAAAGAAGAAAAAAGAAACAAAACTGCAAGGATTCCACGAAAAGAAAACAGTTTTATGAAACTTTACAGATGGACTATACCTACAGAATATATTTTTTCTTTTCCAAAAGCCTAAGGAAAGATTTGAGTATATTTATTAGGTGCTTTTTAAAAATTCAATCGTACATGCATGACCTCTATAACCCTGAACTAAGCAGCTGAGAAAGGTAAGGGTCATGGTGGACAAAGGGAGCGTAGATTTGGTTAGTTTATGCATGATGTATACATGTGTGGAAATACCACACTGGACCTCATCCATATGTATGTTTCCTATATATTAATCAACATATATTGTAAAAACAAAACTAAACTAAGAATTCATTAAACAACAGAATGAGGGCAAATGACTTTTTAAAAGAAGAAATTTCTCATCACAAAGTAGCTGAATTCTTTTCTTAGTGATTTTCTCCTTCATAGAGACAGTTCATAAATGTTCTTCATATAAATAATTTGACTTTTAACCGTTGTGATTTCAACAACATATTTGTAATTCAATGCTAAGGAAAGAATGTCCTATAATCATGAAGAGTCAATCTCCTTCATTCTCTCTACCGTAATTTGTTTTCAAATTTGAAACTCACTGTACTTTTAGAAAGGAGGAAATTTTATCCAGTGAATTCTGGAGATAAATAGTTGTAATTAGCACTTATGTACATAACTAAAACATTCTTTAAATTAACTATGCTAGAAAAACATTTATGTAGAAATTATTGCATGTTAATAAGACAGAATCCCAGCACTTATCTTGGTAAGTTGATGCAATGCATTTAACATATAATTATTTTCCTTCATTATTTCCTTTCCCTTTTATCTTGTCTTTTCTTGATTACCTTCTCTATCTACACAAGTCTATCTTCTAGGTTTCTGTCACATTTATTCATTTATTTGATTGTTCATATAAGGGAAAACACACAACACTTACTCTTTTTTATTTTTAAGATTTAGAAATATATTTTATTATCTTAGACATTTTATTACATTATACTCTTTATAAAATAATGATGATGATGTCTAAGATAAAAACCACACAAAACAAAAGATGGACTCCCCTGGTTGTCTTTTCTGACCCAAATATACTCTTCAGGGCTGAAAAAACATAATACACATGAGAGATGCTGCCATGTTAACATAGGTTAGAGATATAATTGTAAACAGACTTATAACAGTTTTATTAAGTTCTACTTATCTTTTTGATTAAATCTGTATTTATGGAGGAATCACAAAGATTTTCTTTATATATTGAGCAATATATGAATTGGAAATTAGTGCAAAGCAATAAAACAAAACAAAACGAAACAAAAACCCTGTTTTTATAGCTTCGCAAAGTTGTTGGTTAGCTGTAGATTTTCTTAACTTACCTCTGAGTGTGACCTACAATGTTTTTTGTCCTCTTTCCTCATCATTTTTCCATTATGGCAGGTAATCAGGACCAAAACATTACAGATATGGAAACTAGAACAGATTGATATATCATTAGGTTCTTTATCTGGTATCACTTTATCCTTCTAGTGTGATCATTCACAGCTACATTCTTTTCTCCTGGAACTGCTTTTACTGTGCCCCTTAGTGTTTGATATTCCATTGTCATTTGTTTCTAGGAAATTTTCAATTTCTTCCCTAGCTTACTTACTTGCCTCATTGCCAAGACAAAATGCCCAACACCTAGAGTTAATGGAAGAAAGGTTTTTTTGTTTCTCACAGTTTGCAGAGGTTAACGTTCACAGTTGGCTGCCTCAGAGGTAGGGTTGCATGGCAGAGGCGCGTCATAAAGAAGAAAACTTTCGTGGGATGCAGAAGGTAGCAAAGGACCCAAGTAGCAAAGAAGGAGGAACAAGTGATAAGAGAAGCCCTCTTTCTGTCCCTTACAAACTACCCAGGCCACAAGCCGTTAGGCAAGTAGCACTCACACCCAGGATAGGGCACTCTGAATCCTAGCACTCCACCATGCATCAATCCCAACACCACAGCTGTAATTCTAGCCGCATGCGCTCTATATCCAGCAAGCTCCAAAAGGCCCCACCTATGGTGACATGAAGCTTTGAAGCTACATCTACATGCAAGCCATGAAATTCCCAGACTTCTTCTGCAGTCTATTAGTTGTTCAAAAGTTATCTTTTTCTTTTCTTTTACCAAATTTCCATGTTTGTGTAGTTTCTTTGTTTTCTTTTGCTGTTAATTTGAAGATTCATTCTGCTATGATCTTAGTTTGCAGATTATTTCAGTTCTCTTCTACTTATCTAAGCAATGTTTATGGTTTAAAATGTATTCTATTTTGCAGAAAGTTCTATGTACTGCTGAGAAAATTGTGTATTTTTTGTTAGATGAAATGTTCTGTAGACAACTGTTAAGTCCATTTGTTTGACACAGTCATGCACCTTTCATATTTCTTGGTTGATATTTTTGTCTCACTGAAATATTTGTGACAGCATGGTATTGTAGTCCCCTGCTATGACTTTACCAGTGTCCATCTGTTCTTTTATATACAGTAGATTTTGTTTTATGAAGTTGGTCGTGCCAATATTTATTGCATATATATATATATATATATATATATATATATGAATATATATATATTCTCTTGTTGTTGAATTATTCACTTCTCCAGTATGTAGTTTTCTTCTTTGTCTCTTCTGATCAATTTGTCTTAAAATTTTCTTTTTCCTAAAATAGAATGACTTTGGGACTACAGATGCATGGAGTATCATTTTCCATCCTTTTAGTTGATGTTTTACTTTATACGTGTGATACATCTCTTGTAGGCAAATATAGCTTGGTCTCGATTTTTGAACTAATCTTCAAGTCTGTCATTTGGTTAGAGAGTTAAGACTATTAATAATATGTGTTATAGTTGTAAGGTATTTAATGAATCTTGTCATTGCAGGGTTTACCCGTGCTAATTTCTTTATTTTTTTGTTTTAACTACTACCCAGTTAGATGTATTCTTTCATTTGGCTCTTTGTTGATGATGGTATTTGTGTCTGTAGGATTTTTTTAAAGTGTTTCTGTGATTCTTATTTACTGATCATGAAGTTATTAAGGCTCTCTTTTTCATGCATAGACCTTATTTCTCAATCATGGTTGAAGGGTAATTGTTAAGACATACCAGTTTGTTGGCTGTTTTCTTTTGAGGCTTGCAAAACACTGTACCTTGTTTCCCTGGCCTTTAAGTTTTGTGCTGTAAAATCTGCTGTTGCTTGCGTAGGCTTCCCCTTTTAAATTACTTGATTTCTTTTGTTACAGGTTTTATTATTCTTGTACTGAATTTCTGAAAATTTAACTATGATGCTATAAAGAACCTGGATCTGTGAAGTCCCTGAGGGTGAAAGGAAATTATCCCACTCTTTTAAAATAAGTTTTTAAGTTTGGTGACTACTGCCGTGGAAAAATAATTTTTAGGCTGCCTCAATAAAAGAGACATGAGAAGTGTTTATAAGAGACTTTAGGATGCATTCAAGAGTGGAGTGAAGGTGCACAGAGAAAATGAGATGCATTATTAGCCAGAGTTGGAAACATTTAAGGATGTTCTAAAGATGGGTGATCTAGGATGTATATTTTACCGGTCTGTTAGCTTACAATGCAAGCCACCTATATGTGTTTGAAATTGAAATAAGCTGCTCACTAATATTGCTGCTTCCCAGGGGTGGAGGAAGTCCAAAGACAGGTTAAGTGCCCAGATTCATAGGCCTATTACAAAAGGACCTTTAGGATTTTTTTGAATTTCCTGGAAAGGAAAAATATTTAAGTATATTTTGTGCCCCAAAGCTGCACTTTTTAACATATATTTTTAAAATCTCTATTTTTGTCTTCACTTTATGTAGTTTTTTTAAAGTATACCTTGTTGCCCCAAGACTTTGGCCTCTTATTCTTAAGGGATCAGAATGTCCAACAGTCCAAATTTATGTAACTCTTTAGGCTGAGAAGGGGCTTAGATCCTTTCTAGACAGGAAGTTAAAGTCTCATCTTTCTGTTTTAAAGGAGACATAGTAATATCAGGTTCAGTTTTTTAAAGAACCATCATATTTTGATAGCCTGAAAAAGAGGTCAAGAGCATATGAGACATTAGCCCATGACAACAATTGATCATGCAACATAAAAGAATTTTAATGTACCATATCATAGCCAGAAACACTGCGAATTTTTTTTACTAGGTTTCTCTAGAAAACAAGAAATACAACCAGCTATTAAAGCTTATGAAAAAAATAAATGAAGCTTATGGTAAAGTGTAACATTGCATCAATTTGTAAACCTAGATTTTGTAACGAGGAAGACACAATTGCAGAGTATTCAGAAATATATACACAGCCTTTTGTTTTGCTAAATATTTAAGCTTGGGCTCTTGTTACAATATCTAGGCCCATTTGACTTCATAGAGTGCATTTTAAAAATATTTTTTCTTTTAAATTTAGTAAAGAAATACCCTCTCTCTGTTATTTATAGCATCTTTGTGTATAGATAGTTAAATGATATATCCCAATATATATTAAATTGTTATGTAAGGAATAAATATATTGGCCAGATGATCATACCAGTGAAAAACTAATTTGGACCACTGATACCAAAAGATTGGGAGGTTAGCTGGTTGAGCTATAATTTGAATCCAGTATCATTGGACCAATAGGTATATTAATGTACATCTTTCTATCTACTCTGAAGGCAACCAAGACCATAGATTTGTGACATAGAGGTACTGGTTTCCTTTTGTGGCTGGCTGTCTTATTTCACAACTAGTCAATTGTAAATAAGTTAGTATTTCCTGACACTATAGTATGAGTATAGCCTCAATTGGGAATCCACCTCAAATGCTGGGTGGCATTGTTGCACTTATAATAAATATGTGGTTTTTTCAACAAAGTCATGCTAGCTGGCTGAGTCACCCCATAGTAGATATCAGCCAAATATGTTTACCTCAAACCTGCAGTATTTATTTATGAACTAAAGTTATCTTTTATTGTGGGATTTCTAGGAGTCTGAGATAGATCAAGATATCTATATTTTTATATCTCAATATTAATTATGTCTAGATAAATGTTCTGTTCATGGCCCTTTTGATCGAGTCTCATTTGTTGGCCTTTTGGGAGACATTAGACATGATAGCAACCTTTAAAATTGTCTGTGTGTTTATGACTGTTTTATAAAAGTTTGAAACTCATAATCATCACCCGTAGAGGAAATGTCCACCATGTTATTCTTGTTACACTGTAAGCAGGCTATTGTCTGCAAACATAGAATGCATCTTTGTTCATGTTTTTGGCATATTGCTAGGCTCAGTCATAGTAAATGTTAGTTTGCTTCATTGGAGAATGGTGCAAGGGAGTTAAAAAATGAATTGTCTAACTTTGATTTTATGCTACTAACCAAAACATTTAATGCCTATAAGATAGTTGTGGATGGAGACTGTTATCAGGTTATAGTGCAGTACTTGGAGCTTATTTTTCTATTTAGACTAGCTTCCAATTTAGTGTTATTATTATTCTTTACTGTATATCTATATACACATGTATAATTTTGGTTTTATTGGGTATTTAAAACTAAGTTAAAGTGAAACTTGTGTTAATCAAAATGTTTTTTCTCTGTTTATAGTTGTCAAGGCTAATTTAGGCATTTCAAACATTGTTGGGGGGGCCATGGCCAATGCCTCCTAGGTCTTATTTATTATTTTTTTACTCAGTTTTGTTATTTGCCAGGATTGACCATGGTCTTTGCTTGCCTACATTTGTTCTCATTGAAGAATTGGAAGATTCCCTTCTTTAGTGACCATCTGTATCACAGCATATACTAGTTAATTCCTGTGTTTTAGGGTTTAGCAATTTCCCTGCTTAGGAGGTTGGCTGACTCACAGAGTTATAGGATCTTTTAGAGAGTTCCCTTCATGTTTTGAGTCCCTGTTGTCCTTGGATGGCCAGGGCCAAAATATTGGCTGTCTTCTTAGGCTAAGTACCTTTTTCAGATTTGGGCTTTAGCCTTAGTTTTTGAATATCCAGAAGAACAGTTACATCAGTATTGATGTGGAAAAAGTACATTTAGCTATTATAATCTTATCTAGATATTGAGAATTTTAAAATATAAAATATGACCAGAGAACTTTTTTAATCAATCATAGTCTTTCAGAACTAAATTTTTTATAAAATATTAACAGATAATACTTTTAATGTATATAGTATCTTAGCTTAACTATTATAACATTATTATACTGGAGTTATTAGGTTCTTATTATTACCTTTGAAATACATTTAAATTTTCATTTTAGTATACCTTTCC
>PVLD010029335.1:0-18198 GCA_004027595.1 Dinomys branickii
TAAAAAAGTTTAGCAACAAACTAAAGCTTAGCTGTAGCTGCTAGAAGTAGCACTTAGATTACACCAGGATATGAAAATGGCAACAGAATAGAACAGTAACTGATTAACTCATTTCTAAGGAATTCCTAAGCTGAACATGACTTCTCAGAAGCCAAAAGCAGGAAAAAAAGGTAGCTGTGTTTTACTGTTTTCTTCCCCTCCAGTCTACTCGCCTGGGGACAATTCGGACTAACTGGAAGGGCCACGACTACAGTATTAGGTTTCTAAACCTTCATACCACAGCTTACCCAGCTTCTGGGATCCTGTACAGGACATTCTGCCTTCCTAAGCTACGAGGTCCATCCCTAAAATAGACACACTGATATCAAGATCGAATTAATATAAACGTAACTTCTTGTAACCCTTCAGGGCTGCTTACACAAGTCCTGCTGCAGGCCAACGCTTTCTAGCCACGGTACTTTGGGGTCTGAGGGAAGCTATCTGGCCGAAGAAAACGGAGCAACCTATGCTAAGATGATTGTATTGGGCTTATGAAAGATGAATGGTGCCACGTCATTTAAAACCAGCACCAACTAAAACTTCAATCTCAAAGTGTATGAACTAGGGTTGCAAATGTAGCTCAATGGTGGGGGGCTTCCCTACCATGCATGAAGCCCTGAGTTCAATCCCCTGTAAACCTACCCCAAACACAAAGCTATGTTAGGCTATGGTTAAAACAGGAAAAATCAAAAACAAAACAGTTAAGCTTGAATTTGGTATTAATTCTTTGACCCTGGCAAGTAAATAATCTCTGTTCCTTCATTTCTTTGTCTTTGAGCAGATATACTTTGTTACTGACTGGGCATGGTGGTGCAAGTCTGTAATCCCAGCACTCAGGAAGGCTGAGGCAGGAGGATTGTTGCAAGTTTGAGACCAGCCTGGGCTACAAAGTGAGCTCAAGGCCAGCCTGAACTGCATAGCGAGACCTTGTCTCAAAAAGACAAAAAAAAAAAACCTTTATTACTTAAGGGATTGTTGGAAAAATATAGTATATGTACCTCTAGCTTATAAAAATTAAAGTCATTATTATAGAAATTAGGGCTCCATAAAGCCTATACTTCAGATATAGGAGAGAGGAATAAGTGGCCAAGTTGAGATAAAGTTACTGTAGTTTCTAACCTCAAAGGGAAGGTCTCACTCCACCCCAGCTGCTTATGAATGCTATTTAAAATGTGAAACTGACTTCTTTTAGGCATTAAGCCAGTCATCAAGTCTACATGAGGGCAAAATTTTACCTCCTAGGCAGGGATGCTAGTGTGCAGAGATGACATTTCCCGGCCTCCCCTGCAGGTTGGCCATGTTACCAAAGCAATGGAAGTGAAATGATGGTGTGCTGTTTCCACGCCACAGCTCCAAATAAACGGGCTTCCTCCCCACTCTTCCTTCTCTACTGGCTTGAATATAAATAACTGCCACGCCCTAGGGCCACCATCAGGGCTCTAAGTGAGAGAATGGAGGGCAATAGTATCCATTGTATGCAGTGAATATGAAAATAGTCACCTAACTCATGTTCGTTAAGTTTGTTTATAATAAATGAAAAAGCAATGAGTCATGAATTTTGAGAGCTGTTACAGCACCTAATACTACCTCAACTAACTGATCACCCTAAACTGATTCTCCTTTAATATAATAAATTTGTTTATACTGTTACGGTGTGTGTGTAGATATCTACCCAATGCCTCATATGCTCACAGGTGGGGTTTTTTGGAGCTGGCTAGATCTAGGGTGATACTGGGAGTAAGTGTTTGGTACTAAATTAGCCCACTAACTGGGTTTAGCCTAGTTTGGGTGTGGATAAGGGAAGCCCCACCCCCGGTGTGGGTGGCACCATCAACAGACTTGTATCCTGGCTGGAATATAAGGGCAAACGGAATGCAGGCTGCTGCTGCGACTTGCTGCTCATTGCTGTCTTCTGCCAGCCACACTATGGACTGTTTCTCCTCTGCACTGTCCCTCTGCCACACCATCCTGCCTTGAAGCCAGTGACTATGGACTGAAGCCTCTACAAACTGTGAGCCAAAATAAATCTTTCCTCCTTTAACTTGTGGGTGTCAGGTAGTCTGTGTCGGCAACAAGAAAATGTTCATCTTTCAGTGATTAAAAAGAAGGTACACAAATTGAAGAACTACAGTTTTTTTCTTAACAAAATACAAATGGTTTATACAATTCTGCTATGGTAGTGCTTTTACAATCAGTCAATAGCAAAGTATAATATCTTTTCATTTTAATGTAAAAGATAGTCTTTATTATGAATTCAATTATAAGTTCAACAAAAAAGATTATTTATACATTGTCTTTATATATATAAACAAAAATAGAAAGAGGTTTCATTTTTTCAGATGTAATGCTTTATCTTTAATTTGTGCAGATCACCAAGGTTTTTTTTTTCTGTTCCAAGGAGTCTGTGTTCACCAGGACATGATCCACAGCAAAAGAGCCTAGAATTTTAGGGAAGAACCTTTTCTAGGAACTTGAGTCTTTATTTACTCTTCATGAAGAAGCTGTCCCCACCCGCATAACTCTGAACAGTGTGTTGATATTGTTGCTTCGAATCGCATCCCGACAAGCAGTTATCACCTGGTTCTTTGGTTTTCCAACTGTATGAGGAGAAAGGTCAAGTCAGTGTGTCCCCCAAGGACTATTAAAGGTAAAGTAAAATTATACCAGCGCTCAGGAGGTTGAGGCAGAAGGATCACAGTGAGTTTGAGGCCAGCCTGGACAACCTAATGAGTTCAAGGTTAGCCTGAACTACATAGAAGCTGTCTCAAACAAACAAACAAACAAATAAATGTTAAAGTATAGAGTCTAGTTTTAAAATAAGATAAAACTAGGTAAGAAAATAATTCCATATGCAAATTTTACCAATTTATCTTACCACTCCCTAAAAGAGGTAATTTGGTAAAGAAATTTATCATAAAACAAACTTAGAGAACACTCAAACCTACAAACCAATCAAAACTCACATGCATCTAGCAGTGATTATTTCTAAAGAAGTTAAAGCACGGACCCAGAACAGCAGAAGGCAGACATCAGTCTAGCTATATTTTTGCTTCCTTTGGTTAATCCTATTGTTTTCAGTCTGTCTTTTACTCTAATGGAGACTTTAAGGCTCTACACTTCCTTCTGGGTGCAAACACTAGGATTTTCCTTAGAAGATACATCAAGATCTTAGTAAAGCAGCTAAGGTTTTCCTTTTTTTTTTGGTTTTGTTTTTTGAGTTGGTCTTGCCACGTACAGTAGTGCAGCTGGCCCCAAATTCACAGTCCTCCTGCCAGATTCTCGAGTGCTGGGATTATAGGCCCCACCGCACCTTGTTTCCAGAAGCTTGTTTCCCTTTGAAATCTAGAGACTAAGGGTAAACAGTAGGCTGACTGGTGCAAACCCAAGTGATGGGCCAACTTTGGAGTATTTAGGCCCCAATATGAATTATTCCATGGTCACTTCCCAAAAGTTACAGACAAATTACAGTGCCATGAGCAGAGACTTACCACGCAGACGACCTGCCCTTTGAATTGCTTGATTTACTGCTTTAAGGCTTCCTAATAGTTCTGTGTGATTGTTACAGCGAATTTTATATCCATTCAGCAAGTCTTTATTAAGGTCATACAGCTCCATATAACGATTCTTCATTGTTTTCCTGTGTAAATCAACAGAAATTAAGTATCATTGTTTCTTAATATGGCAAGCTTACAAATCACCTGCAAACTTCTTAGGGATAGTTTTAAAGAGAAGACATTCATAACTCTGTTTACATTAAAATTGTATAACAAAATTTTCTTTGAAAACATTTTTAAGTTTCCATCAAAATCACCTATTAAATAAGTAGAAGTCAGGTCATCTGTCTTGTAATTGGTCCCTAGGTGGTTTGGCTTTAGAAATAAGAATTATAAGCCCACTGTGTTGAAGGTAAGGAAAAATGAACAAGGTAATAAGACTGCCTTTCAAGTTTAAGGTTAATATTCATTAGCTAAAACTAACCTATTCTTCATAAATATAGCTAGACAACAGAGTCTGCTTCATTTTCTTATGAAGATATTTTTTAAAGTATAAGATAAAACCACAATGAGATATTACCCAATAATAAAAATGATTAAATTTTTTAAAAACTGAAAATATCACACTGGAGCAACTAGAGCAACTAGAACTCTCATACATTGCTGAACACAAAATAAACACAGTTATTTTGCTAACTTACTTGGCAGTTGCCACATAACCTCGCAAACCCATCCCAAGAGAAATGAAATGTGTGCAAAAAACCTGTATTAAGTATTTATGGCAGCTTTATCCACAATCATTAAAGTCTGGAAATAGCCCAAATGTCCATCATACAATGAAAGGATAAATTACTGCACATCTATATGATGGAATATTATTCAGCAATTTTTAAAAATGGTCTACTAATGCAATACACACAACAATGTGAGTGAACCGCAAAGGCTTTAGGGTAAGTTAAAGAAGTCAAGCTCAAAGCCTCTATATTATGTGACTTCTTTTATATGATATTTGGAAAATGTAAAATTGCAGGGGTAGTAGTCCAGGAGGCTGGGAGAGATGAAAGCACAAATGTGATAAAAGCATTCTAAGTCTTGGCTATAGTAACAGGTAAGTTTCTCCAAATTTATTAAATGGTAAACCTAAAAAAGGATGAAGTGTCTGTATATATGTTATATATTAACTAAACTGACAAGTAAAAACAAATATATACATTAAAACCTCTATGAAACATACAAATAATTCCAGAAAGACGGAACTTAGAGGCTGGTGGCCACTTTTCTCCTTAGGCATTTTATGCTCTTCAGAGTCAAATGCCTAAAGCCAGCAACATCCTTTAGAGAGAGAGAGACAGAGAGAAGCTAGAAGGCCTAGAGCAAGTTGACCAGAGAAAGCAAATATCGATTTCAATTTACAGACGGTAAAAGTACCTATGTGCTATGCTGTCTATCTAGATGTCCCTCAAGAGGCTCAGGCCCTCACAGGCAGGGGTTTTCAGGGAAATGGGATCCCAGGGGTGCCGCAGCGGCTCGCTGGTAGGAGGTGGGGCCTGGTTAGCGCAGGCTCTCTGGGCTCCCTTCTCTCTCCCTGCTTTCTTAACCACCACGACATGGAGCTTTCTCTCCGTGAGGCCCCTCCGCTACGCCTTCCGACCTCGGAGCCAGCTGATTACGGACTGAAAGCATAAATCCCTTGAGTTATGGGTGACAGGAACTCTGTCTCAAAAATGAGAAAAGTAAGTAAGATATCTGAAAAACTAATTTTCTTTTTTGGACTAGGAATCAGACTCAGGACCTTATGCTCTCCAGGCCAGCGCTGTGCCACTGAGCTAGATCCCCAGCCCAGAAACTATAATTTAGCTGAGTAAAATGAGGAGAGGTTTATCTGGCCCACAGTGTCCCATTGGTTCAGGCTGTTACTGGCTGGGTCCAAGGCCAAAACAGCTCGGTGCAAACGCGCGGTAGAGAAAAGCAGCTCCACTCCCGCAGGCAGGAAGTAGAGAAGGGAGCAGCCGGGACGAGGACGCCCCTTCCGGGTCAGCTTCAGTGGCACGTCCTAGCCAGACCTCACTTCCAAACTGCACCCTGCAGCGCAGTAATCCACTGACTTGTGCGGCGCCCCCATGATCCAATCACTTCCCCCAACCCCACCTCTCAATACAGGAGGCCTTGGCGGAGTGGTTTAGATCTAGACCGGAACATTTCGTTCTTTTGCAGTGTTACAAATCCAACTCGGGGCCTTGCAACACACTAGTGCTCCACCTCTGAGCCACATCCCCGGTCCCACTCGTTACAGCTTTATCATTTATGTGCTTCCCGAAGAATAGAGTTTGGCTTTGCCTCACTATGTAAGTAGGGGCAGCTAGACATCTTCACTGAGTCTCCAGTCAGTTGCTTGTAAGATGTGTCCACATTGTCGTGTGTCATGGAGACCCAGACGCAGTCTTTGCTCTGCTGGGCAAATGCACTGGCACATTAGTTTGGATCGTTTCCACTTTGGGATGTGCTATGATTTGGATATACCCCAAAGGTTCATATGTTGGAAACTTGGGCCCAATGTGAACATGTTAAAAGGTGATAGGACCTTTAAGAGGTGGGGCCCCAGTACAGGTCATGAGGTCACCGGAGGCCCTGCCCTCAGAATACATTAAGGTAGTTCTTATGGCACCCTAGTTAGTTCTCTCCGAGGAATTGTTATAAAAGAACAAGACCGGCCCCTCCCTGGGCTCTTGGCTTCCATCTCGCCACATCATCTCTCATTCTTGCACATGCTTCTGCGATGCTGCCATCAGCCCTTAGGTGATACAGCCAGGGAGCTGCACCAGAGCTAGAGCCATGCTATTTGGACTTCCAGCCTCCCAAGCTGTGATAAACCTATTTTCTTCATTCAGTACCCAGCCTCAGACACTGTATAGTTCTGATGGAAAACAAACACAGAATTCTTCTAAGCAATGCCTTTATGAATATTCTCTTTTTCAGTACTGGGTATTAAACTCAAAGCCTCATGAGTACTGGGGAAGCACTGCATCACACTCCCAGCTCCTTTATGAAGACTCTTGTCCATATATCCTGGTTCACAAGCGCGCAAGTCTCTCTAAACTATACACACTTGTTAGGCGCAGAATTGCTGAGTCACAGGGTATACACATTTTCAACTTTACTGATGATGCCATGCTATTTTTCCAATTTAAACTACACCAATTTAAACTCCTCCTGAGAGTTCCTACTCACATGTCCCTCATCAGACGAGCATCCTCAGCTCGGACCAGCAAACTTCGGATGAGATTAGAATTATCAGCCATGTCAGCACTGAGCTTCTGGTACACTGTGTGATATTCATCCACCTGGAGATGGTGAGCACTCAGGCATTAAGAAGGCTTCACAAAATTCTTCAAAACTAGACTAAGATACTCTCTACCATATACTGAGGTCTCTTTGCGCTGTTCATTTACACCCTCAGGAATAATACTTCCTGTTATTTTATCTCTTCCTCAACAAAATAATTAACCTACGCTGCCTCCAAGGATGATACTCCATGTGAGTACTTCCCATGCCTTAACACTGGAAGCCTTAGCAATGTACATACTAACATTTTAAAGATCTGCGTTGAGTCAGGCATAGTGGCACACACTTATAATCCCAGCACCTGGGAGGCTGAGGTGGAAGGATGAACCTGAGTTTGAGACCAGTGTGGACTACATAGTGAGTTCCAGACCACCCTGAACTGCATAACCAGACTGCATTTCAAAAAAGGTCTGGATTGAGAATGGTGTTATACTTGTGAGTCAATCATAATCCTTTTTATTTTGCTTTTGGTAATTTTTAATTTTGGTTTTTGGAAAGCTATCAACAGAAGACCCAAGCAGATATAACAGATAGGATGAAGCAAAGGAAAATATTAATATGATGTATATTTTTAAAAGTATTACCCTAAACCAAAGGAAGAAAGTAGGGTAGCCAAGTGACTACCACTCACTTTTCTAAGAAAACCTTCAACTGGTGAACTCCCCAATACTAGTGCAATTCTTTACAAAAATTCTTTAGAACATCAGTACATTCATTTGTGTGTGTGTGTTACTGGAGACCAAACCCAGGGCTTTCATGTTGAGCTACATACAATTCCAGTCCTTCTTTTTTTTAATTTTGAGACAGGGGCTCACTGAGTCACTAAGTTGAGCTCATTAGACTTGAACTTGTGATCCTCCTGCCTCAGCCTCCCAGAGCTCATTCATCTAAAATAAACATCTCAGACTCTGAGACTACCAGGGTTTCACAAATGCAACAAGTAGGTGCCCTCACCTTAATTAGCACCTTTCGTAACTCTTCGAAGTAGACAGGAAAATCTGCTTCTACTTGAAGGTCTTCAATAGCAAAAAATGATGCCATCGACTGGATGATATCACCAGCCAAATCAATATCATCAGTATTTATAGTAATCTATCCAGGAAAAAACAGGCAAGTTTAGCATTGCTAGATATGAAATAAAATCAAAAGAGGTAGAAGCTGAATTTCTTAACAGTTAACATAATTGCTGAGCATATATTTATAGGTGATGAATGAGGTAAAGTTTAGCCCTTTGGGAAATCACAAACGACATTCATTATTTCTTGCACATAGCTAAAAAGGTCAATCTGTGAACTTCATGAAGTAAATGACAAAATTGTTTCAAATAATGAGAATGTTTTTATGCCCTTCAGCAATCCCACCCCTTCCCAAATTACAGGAAACAGTGAAGGGAAGGAAGGAGAAAGGCAGAAAGCCCCTTTGGAGATCATACTCCAGTGTCTGCGGTAACACTAACAGGCAAAGTGGAAATGACGGTTTTTACGATCTTGACCCTGATGTCACCCACAGAATGGTTAAACTGCATGAGAAAACTATGGGTACCCCATGATAGTAACACTGTTTTCCTTCCCTTTTCTTCCTCTCAGACGCTGGGGATGGAACACAGCCTCAGGCACACTAGGCAAGCACTCTGCTCCTGGGCTACATCTCCTGCCTGCCCCATGACATTCAACATTACCTCTCCACTAGACTTTATTTTTATGCAGAGGTGACCACCATTCCGCAAAGATGTGAAACATGCTTGAAATGGAGCATTCTGAATATTGGTGTCTTCTGGCAACAGAAAGTTCTGGTTGAGCCATAGAGCAATCTTAAAAATAACAAAATGAAATAATAGAACTTCAGTTTTTAATGTACAGTTGTTACAGAAGGAAGACTTTTTCTCCTCACTCTAGTTTTACTGCTTGGTGAAAAAAAATTTATACTTCGTCCCACCCTAGGAAAACAACAGTCACGCTCCTTTTTCTCTTCTCATACATGTGCTCAAGTAACATTCAGAATTGTGTCTGGCCCCATAGCAGGCATGGGTTTACAGTATTTTCTACTAAGACATACTCTCACTATCATGTATAAACGACTATGGTTCAATGCTAGTTCTGTTTACAAGATAGCTATTCCGGTGGGTATATCCTGGATATCACTGTCTGCTTAAAACTAATTGATTTTACTTTTAAAAACGTTTTAAATGAAATGTTCAGGCATACATACTACAAAGATACTTCCACATGATAAGTTTCAATGTTAGCAATAACACAATGGTTTGCAACACAAGTTCCATATAAGAATCACTCACAAGGATGTTTGGAAGAGTCCACCTATGAACTTTCTGGTTCCACAGGCCAGGCAGCGACCCAAGAGTCTATGCAGTTAAAAAGCCTTACAATTAAAGCCTATGCAATTAAAAGGCCAGGGATGTAGCTCAGGGATACAAGGGCCTTGGCAAGCACAAGGTCCTGAGTTTCATTCCCAGTACCAAAAACAAAACAAAACAAAAAAAGCCTTACCAAGAATACTGCAACCCAGCCAAAGTTAAGGCCACTGGTATTAGTGCTTCAGACATTACAAGGTACTGTTATACCAGTTACATAATCCTCAAGGGTCCTTTTTGAGCTGGGCAACACTATCCTTACTCATAGATAAGGAAATTGAGGTTCACAGTGAAATACACAAAGATTATTAAGAATTTTAGTTAAGATAGAACTTGAACCCAAATGTTATTTCCAGCTCCAAGTTCTACTCTTTCCTCATCTTTTTCTTTTTTCTTTAACAAAGTTTTACTATGTTGCCCAGACTAGGCATGAACTCCTCAGTTCAAGCAATCCTCCTGTCTCAGCCTTGCAAGTAGCTGGGACTACAGGCACATGCCAGTGCACCCTGCTTCTCCTCTTTCCGTCTTGATGTAGGCTTTTGCAACACTAAGTTAAGACAACCATACAAAGGCCATAACAAAAGAAAGAAAAGAATCAAGAACTGGTCCAAATCCATTGGAAACGAAGGTAACTCAGATAAATAACATATTTTTTCAAAATAAGAGAAGATACATGAGCAAAAGTAAGAAAAGACCACGTACTCACCCTCTGTGCCCGCTCTGTAATCATAAAGTTAACATAACTGATGGGCTCGCTGGCAGAGTCTGGCCTGGTTAGTGCATACATGGAGAAGCGGGGCAGCTGTCTTGTCAACTCAAATACGTGGAACTGGGTGCTAGTGCCAAACGACAGGACACAGGAGAAGTGTTTGGTATAGTGTCGTTTCAAAACGGCCCCAAAAGTAACGCCACTGCTGGGTCATCATCAATGAGTGTTTAAAGGTGTCAATCCCCAAAATGCTTGAGGGCTAATGTATTACAAAAGTGCAACTTGGGAATCAGAGATCACAAGGACACATACACATGCAGACGTTAGGGCTTTCAAGCACTGGAAGAGGGATGTAGAAAGACTTCTATTTCCCACAAACATAGTAGTTTCTCTTTATTAGCTGAGAGTATATAAAACCCTACTCTAAAGTACAGGTGCACCCCAACTCTTTCAGTCTTAGTGGCCCAACTGTAAGCTGACAAATCATTAAGTAAGCTTTTCTTGATAGTGCAATGCTGGGGGTCAAACTGAGCACCTTGCACATGCTAAGACACGCTCTTCACAGTGCCGTATCTCCAGGCCCAATTAAACATTTTTGTGACTCTGAGGTCATCTGACTAAACCAGAAGATAACCATTTTAAACTTACGCATAGGCCCCTGCCCTTTTTTAAATAGTTCAAATCAGGGAAGTACAAGGCCCTGGGAAACCCCCACTAGAGGGCAGACCCACTCAGTGGTGTAGCTCTGGCCCCACAGACTACTGGGAAACAAGTGCTCGATGGAAATGAACTTGTAAATGGTCACCTGCTTCTGTAACCCACAAAGGCTTTCAAGTGCAGATCGACAGGGACATCCTTGGGTGGAATAACTGGGACACAGATAGAACTGGAGAGGTTGTGGGTGCTGGGATGTACCACGTGGCTTTCGCCTACAAAAATTCCTTCTGCAAAAATCAGTACTGCTCGGATGATGGTGTCTGCAGGGAAGAGGAAAAGGCAGTTCAGTAACTGCTCCAAGGTGGAACAGGCACCTGAACTTGTGCTGTAAATGTCTCACCATTTGAAGTGGAAACACACAACTCTGTATGTGCAGCTTGAGTCTCGCTTCCCAGATTGACGGAGAAGACCGTGTGGAGCCTCGTATTGGCAGGTATGACGTCCCTTTGCCCATCGGCCTCGTTCAGCGGACCGCTCGGTTCAGCCTGCAAAACAGCCCCTTCCACTCATTCACCAAAATGCTGAACTAATGTCCATCTTATTCACCTCCATAAGAAAAACTCCCCATCATCATTTTTCTGTTTTCTTTTGGAAGTACTAGGGATTGAACCCAGGGCCTCAGCCACTCAACCTCGAAGCTACATACCCAGTGGTTTTTGTTTTGGTTTTTCATTTTTGAGACAAGAGCTTGCTAGCTTGGCCATAAACTTACAATCCTCCCACCTCAGCTTCCTGGCCAGTGCTGACTCTAACTCTTCTCCCACACTGCTGATCTTCCTGGTCAGTCTCAACATTTCGGTTCTATTTCCCCTTCATGTGAGGCCCTACCTTGGTGTTTTCCTCATAATTACGGAGTTCCAGCAACAGATTCTGCTTCTTCTGACTCAGCTCTCGGATCAGGTCCTGCTCCATGCTAGTGTCCATGAGGTTTCCCCTCATCTCAGCTGTGCCCGGCAAGTAGCCCCGGACTGAAAAGAGAAAATATACTCACTGAATTGAAGAACATCCCAAAGATGGTCACACCAACCTTTGGGTCATCAATTACTTGCTTTTAAAAGCCAAAAATCTAAATTCTCATCCTTCCAAGTTAGGTGAATTTATTGTAACTAGGGAGCCTCCATCACAGTATCTTCTAGTGGAACTTCCTGGCATCTTGACCCAGTGAAATTGAAAATTTGACTTTCAAAGGATTTTTCCCATCCCAATTTACTTTCTCCATCTACTGAGCAGCAGATTAGCTGTACATGGCCATCCATTCGGTAATCTCCCTCTACCACACCAGCAATTGCTGAAGAAAAGTTGTCTTTAAAGATGACCTCCCCAGTCCGGTCACTTCGAGCATCCACCTGAAAATAAAACAAGAACTTAAAAAGTCACTTCCGCTACAGTGTGAAAATAATGACACCACCACAGAATTTTTAAATGAACATCAGCTTTCAAAGTCATTTAGTCTAGTAGTTTTCAAGAGTACTGCATGATGCCTATGACTTCTCTGGAAGTACCTACAACTGCTGTGGCCAAGAGGACCAAAAGGGGCCTTACAGATCTTCAAACAATGTTTCATCTTAAAAACGGAAGTGCAAAGAAGCAGTTCATACAGTATGCACAGCATGGTGCAAAATGGTGTGGCTCCGAGGCCAAGATGCCTCGGTCCAAACTCCATCTGTGTCATGTACTATGCATCTTGGTGAGTTTCTTCAGCACGCTCTACTTGTTCTCATCTAAGCATCAATGGCAAGAATATAGGGGAAGTGACAGTACCTGTACCTCCCAGGGCTGTGACAAGGCCTAAAAGTTACTACATGGAAAGCATTTCCAATAAGACCTAACACCGAGAGATACCCAATAAATGTTGATGCGATATAAAATTACACCTCTTATATAAGTATATAAAACATTTACAGCTAAAGTCTAAACAATGCCAAATTAGGCCAATCTTCCACCATAAAATATTTTACAATAACCCTCATTTTACACGAGCCCTCTTCCACATAAAAACTATTCACAGAGTTCTTAGAGAACTCTCAAGTCCACTCTTCCGAGGAAGTAACACAAATAAACAACTGATCAGAAGCAAATGCATCTGAAAAATAATGATGATCTATCTGTGGTGACACACCCTTGTAATCCCAGAACTCAAGAGGCTGAGGCAGGAAGATCACAAATTCAAGGCCAGCCTGAGCTATACAGTAAGTTCAAGGCCAGCCTGCACCAAAAAGTGAAACCTGTTCTTAAAAAAATTTTTTTCCATAGGCATCTCAGAAGCAACATGAAATTTGCAATTGCTTGAAATGATAATTTTGTTCCAAACAAGGGCACAGGTATCATCAATAAAAGGACTAAAAGACTAGCTACAGTAAATCTGGTGTCATTTCAATGACACCGCCATTCACTATTTTGTCTTTTCTTTTTTCTTTTTCTTTGGGGGGCCAAGTAGGGCTTGAGAAAAGATGTCACTGTGTAATTTAGGCTGGCTTTGAACACATGTAGCCCAGCCTGGCCTCCAACTTGTAGTAATCTCCTGTTATGCCTGCCCAGAGCAGGGCTTACAGGCATGTGCCACCATGCTTGAGTACTGTTTTATCTTTGACATCCTTCTCGGTAAAACTGTGCAACCAAAAAATCATGTAAATCACAGCCTACCCCCTTGCCTGGAGCATATCACACTCAAGTGTCCATGTTACACAAAACAGCATCACCTAGCCTGGAGACAATGACTGCTAAGGCCCGAGAAAGAACGCCTGCATCATACCAAAGGTCTCTAACTCAAGCTAAGCTGACCCGCTTCTCTCCAGGGAAAGCCTCACCATCTAACAGTTTCTTGCACTGCGTTCCCACAATTGTAGCAAACCAGAGGGCTCATTTGCTCACTAAGAAGGAGGCTTATGCATTGCTATTTCTGCAGATATTCTGCTCCTTTGCTTACCTAATATGAAAGCTGTCCTGAAGGCGAAGATGGGCCTCTAACTCAGCAAGTGGCCACTACAGAGGGAACTGGCTAGCAGCATTTGTTTAGCATCCTTACACCTACCTTCCCAAGCTGCATCTGTGTGTTTTCCTTTTCTGTGCTGTTCTTGTTAAATGCGGATAATCAGTTTCCTACTTATATAATTATTGTATAATTTTCTTATATTTTTTTATACTGAGAAAGATTATATAATAGAAAATCCTCAAATTTTTGAAAGCATTTAACTATAAAAACTCTAGGTCCAGAATCATATTTTGAGGTAACTTCTAATGATTCCTCAAGTCTAGTAGTTTTCTAATTCCTAAATCAATTGTAATAATGTGTCCCATAATGTGCTCCATTGCTGTGGTGTGAATGGTTATGTCCCATCAAAGGACGCTGAAGCCCTAAGCCCAAGGCGACAGTGTAGGAGCTGAGGGCCTTCGGGAAGTGGATAGATCGTGAAGGCACAGCCCTCGTGTCTGGGATTAGGGCCCTTATAGGAGGCCCTGAGCAGTCTCTTCCCCTTCCACCTGTGAAGTCACGGTGAGCAGGTGGCCCGATGAGGAACCAGGCCCTCACCACACACATGACCACCGGCATCTTGACCTTCCAGAGCTGTGTAAAGTGAACTTCTGGTGTTTACAAGCTGCACAGTCTATGGTACTGTGTTATGAAAGCCTGAGTGGACTAAGTAAGATACCCATTTTATGAACTTCCAAATACCTTCATAAGCAACTGAGTCTTCCCATATATAGCGGGCTGGGGATTGAACCCAGGGCCTTGTGTGTGCTGTGCAAGAGCTCCACCACTGAGCTCTATGCCCAGCTCCCTTACATCTGTAATACCCACATCACAGACAAAACTAAGAAAAGGAACCGAACTACATTTTTTTTTTAACTCTTGGGATCAAACCTAAGGCCTTCACACTAAGCTCCATACCCCGTCCTTTTTAATTTTGAAACAGGGACTTGATAAGCTGTTCAGGCTGGGGTGGAACTTGCCATCCTCCTGCTTCACCCTCCCAGAATACCAGGATGACCAGTGTGCGCTACCACACCCAGCTCTAACCTAACAGTTTTCTTTTCTTAACAATATTAGTAGTACACATGTGTGATACACAGTGGATACACTCATCATGGGAAGTCATCACATGTACATATCACATCTTAACCCTTTTTACCCATTAACCCTTAACCCTTAACCCATTCCCTCCTGGATCCCTTCCCCATCTCCCATCTCTTATGTCCTTCCTATTATCTATCTTCTATTTTGCTCTTTACTTATAATTCAGGTTTCTCATGTAAGAGAAACTCTGTGATTTATTTTACCTAACATTATGGATTCAAGGTACACCCATTTTTTTCTAAAAATGATTTGAATTTATCTTTTTTATAGAAGAGTAGAACTCCATCATGTATAAATATCATATTTTCTTTATGCATTTGTTGATGGACACATAGGCCACTTCCAAGATTGTGCTACTACAAGTTGTGCTGCCAGCCAGAGATAGATATAGTTTAGGGACACAGCACCTGCCTGGCAAGTACAAAGTCCTAAGTTCAATTCCCGGAACCACAAAAAAAACAGAGTGTGCTGCTATAAACATGAATATGCAAGCATCGCTGTAATATGGTATCTCTAACTCTGGGGAAGATGCCTAGAAGGTCTGGAAGAGCTGGGCCAAATGGAACTTTTTTTTTTTGGTACCAGGAATCCAACTCAGGACCTTGCACTTGCTAGGCAGGCACTTGTGCCACTGAGCTCTATCCCTGGCCCCTGGAATTTCTGTTTTCTAACAACTTTTTAGGAACTACTTTTCACGTAACATCAGAGGAAGCCTAGAGGTGCTATCAACAAGCAAAGAAAAAGCATAAATAACGGGAATTTGCTGCTCCTCTTTAGGCAGTCCGACATCGACGGAGAAGGAGCTAGGGCAAATGGTATCCATGGAGACCTGGCAGCTACTTCGGAGTTTCTAACCAGACAATCTTGACTTGTCAAAAGACTATGAACAACTCTGGTGTGAAGGGGAAAAAGGAAAGAAAGAAAGAATATTACCTTGAAGTTATAGCTGAAAGAGCACCGTGCTAGCTAGTATAACTCTTCAATGATCATTTCAGAATCATCAATATGACTCTCCCCATTAATTCTACGTTTTCAGTTAGTTTTAAAGATTTACTAGGTAAGAGCTAAGATAGTTTATTATCAGGTTATGAAAATCCTTTTCTTATTTGTTACTGGTCTACATGTACTATAAGCAATCTGAAGGATGGATTTTCATCCCATCAAAGGACAGACTTAAAAGAATCTCCCTGGAGATTTTATCTCAAACATGGCTGGTAAGGCTAAAAGAACACTCACTCATTCTGGAAGGAAGAAATGAAAACACAGCAAAGGAACTCAGGTTTGCCTCTCCATGTTACTCTTCTCATGCAGCCAATAGCACAATCACTACTTTGAACTGTAATGAACTCTGCTATTTAAACCTACCTTACCATTTGACCAGCCAGTTATCAGTTCACACACTCCATCAGAATTAAGGTCAAAAGCATGAATGCTCATGGCGTGATTTTTGGACTGAAAAAGAATTCCCATAATTAATACAGAAGTCTCTCAATAGTGGAAGTATAAAGTCCCGGAATAGGAAAGGCTGAACCATACTAACTTTAATTCTCCAGGATCGGACTGTTTTGTCATAAACTCCGACTGTGCCGTTGGAAAGAGCATACCCAAATCGGCTGCCATACATGGGGCATAGAGAGGTGATGATCTGCAAAAATAATACATACAAACATATCTTTTCATTAGGGTTTAATGTGACATATAGCTTTAGAGCCTTGCAAACCTTGCTGCAACTGTTAAAATCAGATGTAAAACCATTTCCAAGCCACTAGTGGGCAATGTACTTCTCTGCTATGTCAACTATTTAAGAGTTGGGTAAGATTTTAAGATTTTTATAAAACTCACAAACTTTGGTGTTTTAAATCAAGATTTCATTTATTAAAAGGAACAGCCAGGCGTGGTAGTGCACACCTGTAATCCCAGGATTTGGGAGGCTGAGGCAGGACGATTGTTGGGAGTTCGAGGCCAGCCTGGGCTACAAAGTGAGCTCAAGGCCAGCCTGAACTACACAGTGAGACCCTGTCTCAAAAAAAAAAAAAAGAAAGGAAAAGTTAATGTTTACATTTTTGTTGACCAGTTTTGCATGCTTATATCTGGTAATCTGAACAACTAATCTGAAGACAACAGTATGCAATATAACCACCACTGGTGAATTCCTGCCATCTTGTTTAGTAAAGCTCTATATCATTTCTAATGTTTTTATTATTTTTTGTTCTCTTTAATGGTTTGATCAATCTTGCATTCCTACATCTGGTAATCTGAGCAACTTCAGTGAGGATAACAATGTGTAATATAATGACCACTGTTAATTTCTATCATTTTGTTTTGAAATCCCTATCATTTATCATCATGTTTTGTTTTAGTCTATGTTGTTATTTTGCTACTATTTTTAATTCTCTTTAAAATAAAAAAGAAATAAATCAAGATTGTGAAGCATGTTCAGAAAATTATTTTATAATAATAATAATAAAACAGGATTGAGGAGGAAAAATATTGAGTATATAAGATCTAGAATATATACAACAGAAGTTATTATGTAAACTAATTCAAATAATTTTAATGATTCAGTTTCCTCAATTTATAATATCTTAGACTCTAAATTTTAAAAAGAATTATAAGCTAGGATTAACTGACTTTTGAGTGTATGTTTTTCTATGACATAATTTATTGTTTGCTAAAGGTAAAAAAATAAAAAAGCATCATCCTTTCAGTAGCCTGTATTATTTTCAAAAGTTTCAGATTTCTTTTTTTTTGGTACTGGGATTCGAACTCAGGACCTTGTGCTTGCCAGGCAGGCACTTTTGCCACTGAGCTATATCTCTGGGCCAGCATCACCCTTTCAAAACTGAAAACCCAAACACACGGATTTGTGTGGAATGTAGCAATATATAGAATGCATATATTATATGGAAATATTTATAGGACCATGGAATTATTTAATATCCTTAAAAGGATACAATTTTAGATATTGAGCAAATTATCCTTTAAAGTTAAAACCAAGCTTAACAGAGATCGGCTTGTTAGCGGCGGAGACGCCCGGCAATCCCACGTTTCGCGCGTGTCCGGCGGGCCGCGCGGAGGGCCCCAAACGCCGGAAGCGGAGAGACAGATTTGCTGGATCCTAGCGCCCCGAGAATACAGACAGCGCGATCCTTCCCGCCTCCCGAGCCGGCGCAGCTCTCCGGCGACTCCCAACAGAGAGCGGCTCTCTGGCGGCGGCAACGCCCAGCGGTCCCACGATTCGTGCGCATCGGGCAGGCCGCGCAGAAAGCCCCAAAGGATAGACTGGCACCTTGGAACCTTCATGCCTGCAGGTACTCCAATAACTGGTGAGATATCGGCGCTCACGACCAGATCACCGAGTGGGGGAGGAGATCCATCCCTATACCTGCAGGGAACCCTGGGAGGGTGGGGGAGCAGTCTTACACACCTCACCCAGGTCACTAGGTAGGGAGTA
>PVLD010029336.1:0-18208 GCA_004027595.1 Dinomys branickii
GGACTTTCCCACGTCTCGCCCCGGCAGCCTGGTCCGCCCTACCACATCTCCCCCGGCATCTCAGAGAAATACGCCCAGTTTAAACTTCCCAGCCGAGGTTCCGGCATTCACGCTCACCAAGTCTGTCTCGAGCTGGTGGTGTTTATTAAGGAGGTTCGCTCCCTTGCTGCTCACCCGGTCGCCATCTTCCCCGGCCCCCTCCAACAAGTCCTTTCTGATACATTATATTTTTTGAGACAGGGTCTTGCTATGCAGTTCAGGCTGGTCTTGAACTCACTATATAGTGGAGGCAGTACAGAATGAAAATGTTCAGAAATTAGAATTTTATGAAGCATCAGAAGAGCATGGTGCCAAGCAGGGGCAAGAGCACAGAGCACAGGCCTGTGCATCTGCTAACGAATGATCCCAGACCAAATGGCTTCAAACGGCACGGGCTTGTTTCCCTACAGGTTTGGAGTTCAGAGGTCTGAAATTGGCTTCTTTGGTCTTCGAAGTGTGGGGAAGGTGGTGCTCCTATCCACCCCCACAGGATCTAGGGAAGAATCCTCACCTCTTCTGGCTCCTGGTGGCTGCCTGCACACCTTGGCTTGTGGTGTCTCCTCATCATTACCACCTCTTGCTTCTCTTATCAGATCCCCTGCTCCCTCTATAGTCAAATGTTCCCACTCTGTCTTGTGATTCCCACCTGGGAATCCAGGGTAGTATCAAACGTCTTTTTTTTCAGTCCTGAGGATTGAACCCAGGGCCTTGCATGCTAGGCAAATGCTCTACCATTGAGCTACCTCCTCAGTCCTCACACTTCCTAATCATATCTGCAGAGACCCTTCTGCACATAAGGTTAACATTCACAGGCTCTGGGGAGTGGGCCTTGGCTGTCTTTGGGGACCATTATTCTGCCTCCCACATATGACCTGGAAGCCAGCCCTGCAGGCTCAGAGCTGAGTCCTCTGGTTTATTTTATTTTTCTTTTTATTTCACTGGTACATTTTAGATACACACAACGATAACATTCATCAGAGGGAATTTGTACCTTCACAAATGGCTTCCTTTTTCCCATTCCCCTCACCCCTCTTTACTCACAAAAGCTTCCATCTATTCTTTATTTTTGTCCCTTCTTTCCTCCCCATGCCTTCCCTTGTTCCCCTTCTCCTTTGAACACTTTTTCCCATTTTCCAGTATCTATTATACATTTTGGTCCTTATTAACACTTTTCATTTCTCATACCAGAGAGATCATACAATATTTACACGTGTGTCTGGTTTATTTCACTTGAGAATATGGTCCCAAGGTGCATCCATTTACCCAGAAATGTTTCAAGCTCATCCTTCTTTATGACAGAGTAGTACTCCATTGTGTAAAAAAACCCTGTATCTTCTTTATCCATTCATTGGTTGATGGGCATTTGGGCTGTTTCCAGGATTTATATTACAAACTGTGCAGCTATAAACATGAGTGTGCATATATAGCTATAGGATGATGCTTTTAATTCTTTGGGGAAGATACCAAGAAGAGGAATAGCTGGTTTAAAAGAGGCCGCTTTTGTGGCTCAGGACACAGAGCTTGTGGCCAGAAAAGTACTCAGGCCGTAGATACTGCCACCACAGGCAACACCAAGCTGGAACCTCTGTGCTAGCCCTGTGGGGGTGGGGGTGGGGCTAGGTCCAGTGTCCATGGGGATCGAGGTGCATGGCTTTGGGGCTGCTGCCTGGTGAAGGTTGCCAGATTCAGCAAATAAAAATACAGGTCATCCAGATGTCTTATCTGGCCACCCGGTCCCTGATTCCTACTGGCATAATGTGCTGCCCCCAAAGAATGAGGCTTAGCATCAGATAAGAGCCCCAGTCGCCCCCCAAGCCCCCAGCTCAGGTGTGCAGGCAGAATAAGAGAAGCAGACCTGAGCGTTGAGGGGAAGCTGGGGAGCCCTCTGGCGTGGCCACGAAGAGGCGTGGGTTTGCTGATCTGAAGGAAGCCAGTACTTCCTGACAAGAGGTGCAAAGGTTTTCCTAGGTAGTGGCTAATTTCTCTGCCCCCCCACAGAGATGGGCTGTCTTCCTGCGCCCCGGGGTGGGGGTGGGGGTGGGATCACAGGCCTTGAGTCGCTCTGTGGCCTCTGAGGCCCAAAGGCAGCTCCTAGGTGTAGGCACAGGGTTCATGGAGTAAGCACTGATTGACTTCCTCTGTGAACAGTGCACAGCTGAGACACACCTTGCCCAGCCGTGCAGGCCCTTGGCGGCCAGGGGTTGGAGTTAACAAGTCAGAGGCAGTCAGGGCAGCAGGGATCTTGCCCTCCAAGACAGCACTGCACCATCAGAACACCCCATGATCTGTGCGAACACAGGACTGAGGCTTGTGTAAGTTCACCTGTCTGAGACTGGCTGCAGAGAGACAGACCAAACCGTTCTCTCTCTCCTACTCACAGTATTTCACAGAATCCAAGATGCCACAAGAAGTATCCTTTTGTTTTGAGACAGGGCCTCACTTTGTATCCCAGGCTGGCCTGTAACTCCTGATCCTACTACCTCAGCCTCCTAAATGCTGGGATTGTATGTGTGCACCATCATGATGCGATAAAAAGTATCATTCTTTAATGTACCTCCCAAAAAAGTAATAAAAATGCTACTATGATTTATTATTGATTCTAAGATGCGACTTATTTTCAGAATTATGAAATTGTGGACAGATGAGCCTCTTAAGGAGCTACATGGTGGGGGCTTATAAACAGTGCGTATTTGGGCCAGCACAGACTGACTAAATGAGGACTGAGGAGGAGCCCTGAGCTGGCATGCGGCAAACCTCCCTAGGTGGTTTCAATGGGCATCAGGGTTAAGATCGTGTGGCTCAGGGCAGTGGTGCACAGTCCTCTGGTGAGCTGGCCCAAGAGATGCGTTCTAACTCAGTGGTCTGGAGTGGAGTCTGGGAATTTGCATTTCTACCAAGTTCCCATGTGATGCTGCAGGTTCTGGGGGCTGCCGAGTCTTTAAAAGCTGGTTCAGGGGAGCCCAGGTTTGGAGTTTCTTCTAGACTAGAAAGGTTCCCGGACTTCTGGACCTGGGATCTAGCTTCGGCTCAGCCACCATCTGCGATCCTGGACTGGTACATTCTTCTCTGAGCCTTGAGTTGTTGTAATTGGCCAACGGCTGTTGTGTTCTAGGGAATCTTTGGCGAGTCTCAGCCTTCAGATATTTCAGCTTTCATAAAACTGGAGGAGCTGGCGTAGCTGGGGGCTGGTGGAGGAAGACGGGTTTGGTTCCTTTTGAGATGGGCTGGTTGGGGCCCTGAGACTGAGCATGGAGACAGAGGGTGGATAAGACAGGCCCTGGTAAGAGACAGGCCCTGGGGAAGAAGGACAGAAGAGGCTGGGGTGGGGTGTGCCTGACGATCCATGGTGGCTGCAGGTGTCTGAGGGAGGCCCACTTTCCCTGGCACTTGTGTTCCACTGGAGGCAGGAAAATTAGGAGCGGGGACAGAACTAATAGTCTCCGAGCCTTGTTTGTGTACTGGGCCTTCTTCTGGGTGTTTTGCAACTGGTATTGTATTTAATCCTCTATGCTTGTGACAATATCACCTCCATTTTACAGAGGGGCTCACCGAGGCCCAGAAGAGGTTAAGTGAACTGCCAAGACCAAACAGGTCATTTGCAGAAGGGCTGGGTTTGAGCCCTTTTCTTCGTGACTTTGCATGACACATGCTCCCTCCTGCCTGCTGCCACCCAGCCTGGCACCCTCAGTGTTTGCCCATTTCACTGGGGCGGGTCTCAGCTCCACTGAAGCAGCTATGCAAGACTGTTTCACCCAGAAGCACCCTTGTGATCTGGAAAATGTGGAAGATTTTTTGCTTGGAATCTGGGTCCCTGTGTTCTTCTCTTGACAGAGTGAAAGGACCAGGACTCAAGCTATTACCTCTCCTCAGGTCACTATACGAGGGTTCTCCAGAGAAACAGCCAATAGGGTATATGTACAAGATGTGACTGACAAATACAGTGAATGTTTAATTTAAAAGTTATTACAGTAAAAGTTATTATCATTAACCCCCCCCAAAATACTCCCTCTTGCTGTGAAAACACTAATCCCATCATCCCTGTCACTTTCTGAAGCAGTTCTGGAAGTCTTGTTTCATGTCTTAGGATGGTGCGGCTGCTTCCATGTCTTGAACTGGCTCAAAATGTTTACCTTTCATGGTCATTTTGACTCTGGGGAAGAGCCACAAGTCACATGGTGCCAGATCCAGTGAACAGGGTGGTTGAGAACACACTGCTGTTTTTCCATTGGATAGCATTTGCTAGCTGCGTTCATGGTATTTTTGATCATACCTTGTGAAGATACCCACGAAAGAGGACTTCCAGAGCTGCTTCAGGAAGTTGCAGGAATGATAGGGTAACTGTGTTTGAAGTGAGAGGGAGGATGATGAGGGGGGTTAGTGGTCGTGTGTCTTTTTAAAATTTAAACATCACTGCACATTTTGATCATGCCTTGTAGATAGATGCACACAGTCCCCCATTATAAAGAGGTTTACTGTAAGGGATTGGTTTACACAACCGTGCAGAGTGGTGAGTCCCAAGGGCTGCAGGGTGAGGTGGCTAGGTGGGGACCCAGGAGGACTGGCGGGTCAATCCAAGCTCCAAGGATCTGAGCCCCAGGACAGCTGATGGCTTAGTTTCATCTGGAAGCAGCAAGCTTGAGACCAGGAAAAGCTCATACATTGCATCTGGTGGTGGACCAAAAGCTGATGTCCCAGTTTAAATCAGTCAAGTGGGAGGCTGTTTTCTTTCTTGGGGAGGGATCAGCATTTTCTGCTTTGCTTAGGCCTCTGAAGGACTGGATGAGGCCCACGTACACTCAGGAAGCACTGTTTTACTTAGTCTACTGGTTTAATGTTAATTTCATCCAGAAACACTCTCACAGAAACACTGAGAATAATACCTGACCAAGTATCTGGGCATCCTGTGGTCCAAACTGACATAAAATTAACCATCCGAGCCACTTTATGGAAAGTAGATGGGATCCCTAAGCTGGTGGCAGAGTGGTGGCCAGAGAACCATTTAACTTTTCCCAGCCTGACACACCCACAGCTGTGTGGGGAGGGTGACAGGAACAGTAACTTCTCCTCAGCTGGGAGCCACCTGCGCTCCTTGCTGGCCTTGCCTGTTATTGGCATCATGAACACGTTGCCACCTTGGGTTCTGCTGGCTATTCTCTGGGGCCCGGATGAAGGGGTCCCAGTCAGGAAGTGACATTCTCCTCCTGCTCTAGCTTCCTTCCAAGATGAGCGTGGTGGGGAGACTGTTGAGGAGCTGGAGCTGACTCCCACCTCAGAGCTTCCTAGAAAAAGAAGGTCTTGCCCTGCACATGGGCTCTAACTGCTAAAAAGGCCTGGCTGGGAATCAGGCCAGGAACAAGAGCCCAGTGTGTGTCCAGAGACAGAAGGCCAGCTCCTGCCTGGCGTTGTCCAGAGAATGACCTCTGCCTCCCATGGCATTATAGAAAGTTCAGTTAGATAGAAATTAATGTGCAGTCAGAGAGGGATCAGGCCCTTGAAGAAGTCAGCACAAAAGACGAGACACACCAAGATTGCGGCTGGAGCCGAATGTGAAGAGCCAGCCTCAGGGTGGAGATGCAATAGCCAGGCCTGCAAGGCTCCCTAGAGATAAACAGCAGCCTGAGATTACACTGTAATCGGCACCACCTGGTCCAGGGAGCGCAGATTGCAGATAGTAGGTTACTTACCAGAAGGTGAGTGACCAGAACATCAGGTCCCATCTCTTTCCAAAAATGTCTTTCCATGTTCTTTCCATGTATCCTTGCTGGTTAACTCATTTCCCAATTGGATTAGTGTTAACTAAGTGGCTATACTTGTAATCCTATAGGTTGACTGTAGTTTGACGCATGTTGTACCCACGTTGTGATTTTGGTGTACAAAGTACCCCGATGCAGAGCCTGGGTAGTCACCTCCTTGGGGTTCCTTTTGGCAGTCCAGGAGCTGGTCTTCTCTTTGTTTTTAATAAAACTTTCCTAACTTTCTCCTTTGGTTTGCAACTTTATTCCTTGATGTTGAGAGACCATGAGCTCCATGCATCTTAAATCGAACAGGTTGGGAGTTATTTTTCTTGTAACAACAGTGGCCTGGGGGAGGGAAGACTAAAGTGCGGAGGATCCCTCCAGGGCTTCTGGCCAGGGTGGCCCAAATTACTGATCCCTGCGTAAGTGTCCCCCGGCCTTAATTTTATGCTCTGGGAATGACCATTTTTTGCCTTCCTGCTCTTCCCGTCCCCCTGTGCTTTTCTGCCTGTCCATAAATGACACACTGACGTTCAAGATTTCCAGGAAAAACCCTTTTTGTCAAAGAAGACTTGAGTGTCACTCATGCTGGCTCTCAAAATATCTCTCCTGGCTTTGGCCTAGTTTTGTCCCTCAATTGCTGGACCCATGAGGAGAAGGAGGAGGAGAAGTGGGGTGTGTGTGAAGAGCACGCTTTTGGAGGGAAGGTGCTCCTGTGGAAGGCCCTGTAAGGGGTGAGCCATGAAAGACCTCAGGGGCTCTGGAAGGGGCAGCTGGCCTCCAGAGAGGAAGATGGGCCCCTTGGAAAGGCCTCAGCCCTGGATGGGGTAGGGGCAGGCACAGGGAGGAGGATGGGGAGGCAGAGAGGCCTTAGTTCCAGCCGCCTAACTCAACAGCACTCGAAGCCTGCTGGGGATTTGTGTGGAAGCCACATGAGACATTGGTCTGTAGCCTCTGTAGGATTGCAAGGGTTATATCTTAAATTATTTTTACATTAAACTATTAAAAAGAAGGTATATGGAAGATGACAATATATGAAGATGATATAAATGTGCTTGCAGAGGTGCTGAACATGCTCAGTGTTTGAGGAAGCGGGGGCTGGGAGGGTGCTTCACAGTGTGCCCAATGGCTGAGGAGATGGGGCACGTGCAAGGCAGAGAAAGCAGCTGGTGTGGCTGGGAGATCACTTACACAGAGCACAGGAACTGATGCTAATGGGAGCCAGGTTTATGGTTAGAGAAGTGATTTGCAAGCATAGCAAAGGCGAAGCTAGGAAGAACCCCTAGGAACTGGAATGAAATGGCTTCATCTGTGTAAATGGCTAGATTTACACATGTGCACACACAAAAAGCAGGAATGTGATATATATGCAAATATATAGCTGTAGATGTGTGTACATAAATGCATCCCTGCATCTCTTAACTTCTAGAGTGTGATGGTCTAGATTGAAGATGTTCTCCCACATTCTCATGTGTGTAGAAGGTGATTGAACCATGAGGTGTTGTACTCATTACCGGATTCATTCATTGAGGAGTTCAGTAGCGGAGTGTGCTGTTAGAGACAGGGCCTGGTTGCAGGTGGTCACTGGGGACGTGACTCAGGAAAGTGTATCCTTGTCCCTGGCTCTTTCCTTCTCCCTCTGCTTTCTGGCTGCTACGGGTTAGAGAACAGCTTCTTTGAACAACTTTCTTCTGCTCTCCCTTTGCACCATGCTGCTTTCACCTTGGAGCCAGCTGGCCATGAGTAGAAACCAGGAGCCAAAATTAACCTTTCTTTAAGTTGTGGGTGTTGGACATTTTGTCCTAATCACAGGAAAGTGGCTAAGGCAGATTTTGGTACCAAAGAAGTAGGGTTATTACTTGGCAGTACCTGACCATGTGACTCAGAAACTTTTGGAACAGGTTTGTGGGAGGAGATTAGAAAGGTTTGATGATCCCAGCTAGAAAAGCACTAGAATGCTGTAAGCTGAGCTTGATAGGAGATTCTGGTTGGAGCTCTGAAGACCGGAATGCTGAGAGGAACACAGACAGTAAAGGTCCATCCCAGGATGTTTCAGTTGGGAACAAGGACTCCACTGGTACTTAGACTAGAGACCATGCATGTTCTACCCTGGCAGAAAATTTGTCATCTTTTTGCCTATGTCCTGAGACTTTGCAGGAGACTAAGATTCATGTCAATAGATTATTTAATCTGGAAGAAATTTCAAAGCACCCCAATGCTCAGGTTGTGGCATAGGTACTGCTGGCTGCTTTTAGCAAGATCTGTGAAGATTGGGAACAAAAAGGAGATACAAACACTTTGCTATTTCATCAAAAGTAAGCACTTACGAAGTTGGAGCACTAGAGAGCATGACTACTTAAAAAATTAGCATTAAAAAGAAGTCACACATTCTGCATCAAGACAATAAGAAAAATGACTTGTAAAGGCATTTTAAGAATCAACAAGGCCTTACTTTTCTCAGCCTCAAGGGTTTAAACTGTAACATTTTCATTTGAGAAGAGAGCCCCTAGGCCCCTGTCTGAGAAGCCTACCTAGGAAATTGCCTCCCTGAGATTCATTTCACAGTGCTCAGCCATCCAAGCACTCAGAGGCCACTGCCATTGTCATCCAAGGGGGCCTAGCTACTTCCTGAGCTGGCAGCCAACCTTGACATCATCCACGTGCTGCTGGTTTTTCAGGAATGTAGAATGCAAGAGTTGTGGAGTCATGGAGACTTCCACCTAGATTTCAAAGGAAGGCCAGGGTGGCCAGGCAGAGTGCCCCTGAGAGCGCAATAGGTAAAGTTCACCTTGAGTCTCAGAGTAGACTTTGGACTTAGACTTTTCAGCAATGCTGGAACTGTTCAAACTTTGGCGACTCTTAGAGAGAGACTAAATGAGTTTTGCGTAATGCAATACACGTCTTTTGGGGAGGCCAAAGGCAGGATGTTATGGATTAGATTTTAAATGTTCCCTACAACCTTATGTGTTTGGAATGTGATTAGACCACGTGAGTTCTGTACACATCAGTGGATTTACCCATTGAGTTTAGTAGTAAAATGTGCTGTTAGGAGGTGGGGCCTGCTTGGAGGTGGTCACTGGGGTGAGACTTGGAAAAGTGCATTCTTGTCCTGCCTCCTCGCTTCTCTCTCTGCTTCCTGCCTGCCACATGCTGAGCAGCTTTCTGCCCCACACCCTTCACCATGCTGTTTCTTCTTTGGAGCCAGCCAGCTATGGAGCGAAAATAACCCTCTCCTCCTTTATGTTGTGGGTGTTGGCTGTTGTGTCCCAGTCACAGGAAAGTAGCTGATACAGAGGGCTTAGAAGCAATCATGTCCCACGAATCATGAGCACATCCAGCTTCTAGATCTTGGTTTCTAAGCACCATTCTCCACTAAAATGAACCAGAACTACTACTACTTTTTTTTTTTTTTCTTTTCATTTTGAGATAGGGTCTCACTATGTAGTCCAAGGTTGGCCTTGGACTCAAGGTGATCCTCCTGTCTCAGCCTCCTGAATGCTAGGAGTACAGGGGTGCGCTGGCACCATGGCTGGCTAGAGCTTCTTGGAATTGTAGTTGCTTCCAGAGACAGAGCAGGGAAATGAGAAGATGAGCCTGGAACATCTTGTGCCAGAAAGAAAAGGAGTGCTCAGAGAATGATAAGGATTTACAAAAAGGATACGGGAAGCACTTAAAAGAGGCTCCTGTTGGCCAAATCTGGATAATTTGAGCAACCATAGAATGCTGTAAAGGATGAAGCCCACCGAATAAAACAGGTGTCCGTGGGTACCTGTTGGTCTAATTAAAACAAATGAGAAAGGAATGGGAGAGAAGAGAGAACTCTTTTGTGTGTGTGTGGGGGGAGTTGTTTCTGCCAAGAAAGAGGTCTGGGTCCTGTCACAAGGAAAAGCAGTTGGCTCCATTTTATAGGTTTTAGCCTATAAAATAAAAGACTATATACAAGTCTTAAAATCACACAAGTTTGAAAATAAAGAACTATCAAGGAAAGCTCTGAAAGGTAGAGAAGGGGGCTGTCCCAGCTTGGCAGAGACTGGTGAGACGTGACAAGTAAATGCAATGTGTTTTTAGATTGGATCCTGGGCCAGAAAGGGAAAAAAGGCCCCATTGTGGGGGTGGTTGGTGAAATTTGTGTGAGATCGGCAGAGTGGGTGGTGACGTTGTGTCCGTGTTGATTTCCTGTTTTGGGAGACTTGGTCAGGCGCCCTGTTCATGGGAAATGTGCTCTGGAGTACTTAGGCGTCCTGGGCATTAGTTCTGTAGCTCTCTCCAAATCGGTTCAGAGAATGATGCTGTACTCTGCGCTTGTGGAGCAGAGAGAAGGCAAGCTCGCAGTAAAGGAAACGCAGAGCACACAAGTAGCTGGGAAGCTGGATGAGAGAAATAGGGCAGTTTCTGGCATTATTCTTACAAGATTTCTGTAAATTTGAAATTATTTCAGATTTAAAAATAAGTTATTTTTTAAAAGATTACAAAAACCCACTCAGAGCCTGACTAATCCATAAAGAACTAGTTAACATTTTAAAACATGTCCTTTAGGACTTTTATATGAATTTTTATATTGTTAAAGCTGCACTCTATACACAGTTTTATATCCCCTTGTGTCATTCAGCATGCTGACACCAACTTCCTGGGGTGTTACTACAAAGTCCTTATGAACATCGCTTTTAACAGCCACACAGCGCCCCAGTGAGAGCTTCCATCAAAACTGAGCAAAACCAACGTGGCACCTTCTGACTGAGATTATAGGCATCATTTCATGCAGTAACGTGTAAGGCTGACTTAGGACACTGGTGAGGTTGACAGTTCTGTGTGAGTAGGCTTTGGATAGCTGGGTCTTCAAAACACAAGAACTCTAATCTAAGTTATATTACAATAAATACATTGGAGTTGTAGCTGCTTCCAGAGATAGAGCAGGGAAATGTAATAATTTTTGACACATATTATCTTGGAGGTTTAAAAATTAAAACTATCAGTTCTTGTGAAAATTGGAAGAAAAAATTGTAAGTAAAATAAATAACGAGTTTTATATATATATATTTACTTATTTATTTATATATATATTTGAAACAGGGTATCGCTCTGCGGTTCAGGCTGGCCTTGAGTTCACTTGGTAGCCCAGGCTGGCCTCAAACTCACAAGGATCCTTCTGCCTCTGTCTCCTGAATGCTGGGATTGCAGGCATGCACCACCATGCCCAACTAAAATAAATAAAATAAAAGACTATACAAGTCTTAAAATAAAGGACTTTATAAGTCACACTGTTTGGGTTAGTCCTTTTAAAGCAGATATTTAATATTTATTAAATATTACAGATAAAAGCAGATAAAACAGATATTTAATATTTATTAAGTCTAATGTTTAAAAATTCCAGGTCCCTTAAATGGGGTATAGTAGATGTATTTATCAAAAATAAAAGATTGAGGAAATGCTTGTGAAATGCAAAAGTATTCCATAAAACATTGATAGGAGTTTCATCTTATTCCTTGGATAAATATTTCTAAGAATCTTTTCCCAAGAATGCTACAGCTCAGCACTGCCATCACCCCGGAGTTGGCTGGTTTGTGACAGCTGGTCCAGTGCAGAGTGGATGCATGGAGAGTGGGCCTGGGTTGTTGTTAAACTGCAGAAAGCTTACTCAAGTACATGGGACAAGATCTGGCTGACTTGATTTCTGCCCTTTGTCTTTTCCAATGTGTCTTGCTTGGTTGGTTTTCATCTTCCTATTTTATTTTGCTTTATGTTTTCTAATTGTTCTCCCTAACCCTCGCATTTCACTTTGCCCTACCAAGATGCCACATGAATAAGCTCTGGGGCTTCTGCACAAGCACAGGCTGCATCTCGCCTCTACCTTCCTCTTCTTCCTACCTCTGACTTCCTTGGTGTGGCGGGAAGTGTTGCCAGTCAGCTGATTCTTTTGCTCACTTCAGATAGAAATCATGATCTGGCAATATGCAGGTCTGCTGGTGGCTCTGATGCCGCTGGATGGTGCTTGATAATGCTGGATGCTGCTGGTTGAAAGGACTGGCCACTGTTCCCTGCCACACCATTTGCCTCCCTTTGATGCCAGTTTGTGCCAGATTTGGTTGGAGACTGCCAGTTTCTGCCCTCCACCACCAGTCTCCATTGGCTGCTTATCTCTGGGGCTGGTCTAGGCTAACAGCCTGTAGTGTATATGGCTCTTTTAAAGTGACTGACTAGTCTATATAAGAATCCTGACTAGATGTACAGGATATTTTTTTTTTGTCTTTTTTTGAGACAGGGTCTTGATATGCAGTTCAGGCTGGCCTTGAGCTCACTTTGTAGCCCATGCTGGTCTCGAACTCTCAACGATCCTCCTGCCTCAGCCTCCCGAGTGCTGCGGTTATAGGCGTGTGCCACCATGCCCGGTTTGTACAGAAATTTTCAAGCCCACACTACCCAAGAAATAAATCACAAGAGCAGATTGATAGGACCACTGGAGCAAGGCTTTCACAGGATCTGTGCAGCAGCACAGGGAGCTCAGTACACAGCAGGAGTCTTCTTAGACTAACCCAGTGTGAAGGGAATGCTGGTTCTTTAGGAGCTGCAGGCCTGTGATTGGTCTGAACGTACACCTGTGATCGGTTCAAATGCGTGCAGGGCTATAGCACAGCCATACCTGTCATGGCAGCGATTCGGTAAGCGGGTGGGAGGCTCTGAATTACTTGACTGACAGATGCACAGCTGGATGAAAAACAGTGGTGCTGAACCAGAGTAATCTTCAGGAGGGCTAGACGCGTTCATTACAGTTTAAGGGCTTTGGGGGGTGTTGGAGATGTGAATAACGGGCCCAGGCCCCTCCCTTCCTGGCCTTGGCCGTGTTAGGGTAGTGCCCACAGCTTCTTCAAATAGGCAGCAGCGGTGCATCGGGAATGGCGGGAGCTGCGGAGGAGCACCGCGGCTGCCAGCGGAGCTGCAACTCCCATTGGCGTGGCCTGAGGGACGGCTGCCAAGCACCCTCATGCGTGGCAGGACACTGAGGCAGGAGGCAGGTTGCCCCACCCCATTGGGGTGAAAAGGGGAAGGGGTTGCAGCAGCCAGTGGCCAAACTGTGTCCCCTCTGACCAGCACGGGGAAAAGCGGGGAGTTGGGCATTTTTCTGTCTCTAGGACTTTAGATCGAAGGGCACAGTCTGGTTGCCACTGGCCAAGGTCACGAGAGGGACTTCATCTCAGATTGTGCTTAGCCATCCTGGTGGGGCCAGAGAGGCCACTGGCTTCATTTGGGAGCTTGGATGTGTATGTGGGTTCCCTGAAGAAAAACAGATGGTTCTGTTTACTCCTACAGACAGAGGTAAGACGCTTGTTGGTTGCCAAGAACTCTGCTATAGACCCAGATTTGTTATTGGGATTTGTTTCTGTGAGGTGATGTCACTGTTATCTTAAGGACAGAGAGACTGAATCTCAGAGTAGTTGGCCTCCTCTGTGTAAGATGTGACTGAGCAGCAGAGCAGCCACACACACACACACACACACACACACACGGTCATGCATTTCTACAAAATAGAAACAATATACACTGTTTCACAGTCTATCTTCACTAACTCACTTTAAAATTCAGCAGGAGGAGCAAATTAGATGATCTCCCAGCTTCACCCTAATCAGACGGAGCCTCCCAGGCCTGCCTGTCCCCCAGGGGAGCCCAGAGTGTGCTTCACAGTGGAGAGGTCAGGAGAGCAGCTTCCAGGGCAGGAAGCACAGTTACCTGCAGGCCAGCGGCTCACTGCTGGGAGGCCCTGGAGTGGTGCTGAGCACCTGCACGCTGTTGACCCACTAATTCCGCTTCTCAGTGGCAGCAGGAGATGAACTCCTCTTCCTAGGAACCCTAAGCTCGAGGCTCCTTCTGCTCAGTGTCTTCATTTGCACAGGAGAGGACTCCAACCATGAATTCTTTTCTCCCTTTCTGTAGAGTTTATTTTCCTCTAATTATTACAAGAATATAAATCATTCTGGAGAATGAAAGCCACAAAAAGAGAAAACCAAATACGCCCGTGCCCCATAACAGTGGCCAACATCTCACTTCTGCTGGCCGCTTCCTCGTCCACAGAGGTTGTGCCTGTCACCTCAGCCCTCTCCCTGTTCCTGGTGTCACCGGTGCCACCGTTGCACAGAAACCTTGCCTTGAACAGGGGCTTCAGTGGCTCTCTGGGTTGTCTCTTTGCCTATATTCTTAGAAGTAGAATTCTGAGAATGGGACTCTTCTCAGAAGTAGAATTAGTGGGTCAAGGCTTTTTGAAACATTTGACCAAACAGAAGAAGATTTGTAGCAACCTATGCTCCTTCCAGAGATACAAGAGGCTCTATGATGTCCCAACAGCTGGGCCAGCTGACAGCCCATGTTCTGGAGGGAAGTTTCTTAGCACCGAAAATGTCCAGGCAGAGGTTCTTTGGCTGCGGGCTCTCGGTGAGGGCAGCACTGTCCCTCCAGTAGTCATCTGAGAAAGGTGGAGATTATTTCTGGCTGTCATAATGAATGGGTGCCAGCTATTTCCATTTAAGAGGGCAAGGCCTGCAGTGTGCGAGACAGGCGCAAGAAGCAAGAAGCTTTGCTCACCTCCCAGCTGTGGGATGTCCCACGAGAAATTCAGGTACAAAACCTGCTTACAAGTTCCTGAGCCCGGAAACTTGTATGCTGTTTTAAAAACTTCTTTTTACTACTTTGTGTTTTTGTATTGGTACATTTTAGACATACGTAATGATGACATTTATCATAGGGAATGTGTATCTGCATATGACTTATCTTGCTTCCCCTTTTTTCCCATTCCTCTCCCCTCCCTTTTTTCCCATTCCTCTCCCCTCCCTTTAACTCTTCTTCCTCTCCTTATTTATAAAAGCTTTGTTTCACTGGGGATATAGCTCAGGACCACAGCGCCTGCCTGGCAAGTGTGAGGTTGTGAGTTCAATTCCCAATATCGAAGAAAAGAAAAGAAATCACAAAAACTTTTTCCATTTTTCTTTCTAGTTTTTTTTTTTTTTTTTTTGGTCTTTTTGAGACAGGGTCTCACTATGCAGTTCAGACTGGCCTTGAGCTCCCTTTGTAGCCCAGGCTGGTCTCGAACTCACAACGATCCTCCTGCCTCAGCCCTCCTGCCTCAGCCTCCTGAGTGCTGGCATTACAGGCGTGCGCCACCACGCCTGGCTCTAGTATCTTTTTTTCTTGTCCCTTCCTTCCTTCCCCCACTGCCTTCTTTTGTTGCGCTTATCATCTGAACATTTTCTTCCCATTTTCCAATATCTATTGTAGATTTGGGTATTTATTTACACTTTTGGTTTCTCAAACCAGGGAGAGCATATGATATTTACATGTGTGTCCAGTTTACTTCACTTAAGAGTATGGTCTCAAGGTGCATCTATTTAGCTAGAAATGTCTCAAGCTTATCTTTATGACAGAGTAGTACTCCATTGTATAAAAAACCCACATCTTCTTTAACCACTCATCCATTACCGATTGTGTTGGGCATTTGGGTTGCTTCCAAGATTTAGCTATAACCAACTGTGCTGCTATAGACATGGGTGTGCGTATATTGCTGTGGGATGACGCTTTTAATTGTTTAGGGAAGATATTAAGAAGGGGAATAGCTGGGTCCAATGGGACCTCTCATTTTAGTATTTTTTTTGGCGGTACTGGGGATTGAACTCAGGACCCTGCGCTTAGCTAGGCAGGCACTTATTCCACTGAGCTATACCCCCAGCCCTCATTTTAGTGTTTTGAGGACTCTCCACACTGATTTTCACAGTGGTTGTACCGGTCTACACTCCTACTAATAGTGGAGGAGAGTCCTTTTTCCCCCACAACCCTGCCGGCATTTGTTATTGGTTGATTTCTTGATAATAGCTATTCTTTCTGGAAGTCAGACAGAACCTCAGCATTGTTTTAATTTGCTTCTCTCGAATGATCAGTGATGTTGAACATTTTCCATGTATATTTATTTGCCATTTCTACTTCTTCATCTGAGAATAGTCTGTTCATTGTAGATGCCCAGTTTTGGATTGGGTCTTTAAATTTGAGGGGGGTTTGCATTTCTGAGTTCTCTGTCAGCTGACAAAAGCTTTTTCCTACATGGTGAGTTGTGTCTGTTCCTTTTTTTTTCCGGTACCGGGGATCGAACTCAGGGCCTTGTGCTTACCGGGCAAGCACTTAACAGCACTGAGCTATACTTCCAGCCCGTGAGTTGTGTCTTCACTCTGTTGGTGGTTTCTTTTCCTATGCAAAAGCTCTTTACTAAGATGGGAGCGCAGTTATTGATTCCTTGTGCAATCAGGGTTTCATTCATAAAGTCTCTGCCTACACCAATGTCTTCAACAGTTCTACCTATTCTATTGTCTAGCAGATTTAGTGTTTCTGTTTTAGTATTTAGAACTTTGATCCATTTTGACTTTAGTTTAGTGCATGGTGAAAGACATGGGTCTAGTTTTAGTCTTTGGTATGTGGAAAGCCAGTTTTTGCAGCACCATTAATTAAAGAGGCTATCTTTCTTCACGTGAATGTGTTTGGCTCCTCTGTCAAAGATAAGGTGGCTGAGTATGTTTGGAACTGATTCTGCATCTTCTAATCTGTCCTATTGATCCTTGGGTCTTCACCTCCCCCAGTATCATGCTGTTTTTATCACAGTAACTTTGTAGTATAATTTCAAGTCAGGGATTGTGATGCCTCCCTGGCTGGCCTTTGTTGTCCAGAATTGCTTTTGCTGTTCTAGGGCTCTTCTGGTTCCAAATGAATTTCTCTAATTCTATGAGATATGCTATTGCTATTTTGATCAGGATTGCATTAAATCTGTATAACAGTATGGAACTTTGGCCATTTTCACTATATTGATTCTTCCTACCCAAGTACAAAGGATACCTTTCTGTTTTCTAATACTCTCTTTAATCTCCTTTTTCAGAGTACTATAGTTTTCAACATAGAGACCATTTACTTCCTTCATATATTGGTTCCTATATATTTTATTTTTTGGATGCTATTGTGAAAGGTGTTATGTCTCAAGTGAGTTTGGCATCTTTGTATAAGAATGCTATTGATTTTTGAATGCTGAGTTTGTATCCAGCTATGCTACTGAATTTGATTATTAGATCTAGAAGACTTTTGGTGGAGTTTTTGGGGTCTTCTATGTAGAGTATCATGTCATCCACAATGATACTTTAACTTTTTCCTTTCATATCCTTTTTCTTTTTAATTTTTTTGGCTAATTGCTAATGTTTAATTTTTTTTTTTTTTTTTTTTGCAGTACTGGGGATCGAACTCAGGACCCTGCACTTCCGAGGCAAGCGCTTATTCCACTGAGCTATATCCCCAGCCCCCTAATTGCTAATGTTTCCAGAAGTATATTGAATAAGAGTGGTGACAGTGGGCATCTTTGTCTTTTACCTATTTTAGAGTGGAAGCTTTCATGTTTTTTATCCACTTCGTATGATGTTGGCTGTTGGTTTGTCATAGATGGCTTTTATTAGATTGAGATAAAGAACATCTATCCCAATTTTCTGAAGGTTTTTTTTTTGCCATGGGTGGATGTTGGATTTTGTCAAATGCTTTTTCTTTTTGCATTTATTGAGACAATCATATGGTTTTTGTCCTTGGCTCTGTTAATATGATGTATTACATCTATTGATTTGTATATGTTGAACTCTGCACCCCTGGGATGAATCCTACTTGGTCATGGTGTATAATCTTCCTGATGATTTGCTGTGTTCTGTTTGTCAGGAACTTATTGAGGAGTTTTGTGTTTATGTTCACTAGGGAGATTGGCTTGCAGTTCTTTATTAGTTGGGTCCTTTTCTAGTTTTGATATCAGGGTAATGCTTGCTTCCAGGAGTGACACTGACAGTATTGCTTACCTTTCAATTGCATTAGAGTTTGAGAAGTAGCAGCATTAGGTCTTCCCTAAATTTCTTGTAGAATTCACCAGTGAGTCTGTCAGGGCCTGGGGTTTTCTTTGTTGGTAGATTTTTAATTACATCTTCAATTTCATGGACTGATACCAGTTTGTGTAGAATTTTTGTATCTTCTTGATTCAACTTTGGTAATTCATATGTATCTAGGAAACTGTCCATTTCTTCTGTGATTTTCATCTTATTAGAATACAGGTTCTCAAAGTAGTTATTGATGATCTGGATTTCTGCAAGATCTGTTGTGATTTCACCCTTTTCATTCCTAATTGCATGCATTTGAATCTTTCCTTTTTTTGATAAGGTTGATGTGGTGGATTAACTAATGGTCAACTTAGCAATGGGACGAGTCCACAGGCTTTAAGACTCACCCCAGACTACTGATGCGAGCAACAAGAGTGTCTCCATACTGCTTGCATAGATGAACGTTATATGAACCCATGGTGACCGGGTGGGCAGCGGAGAGAGAACCTCCCGGAGGAATGCCACTCAGACATGGCAATATAGCAACATGTGAAGGACAGAGAGGAGGGA
>PVLD010029337.1:0-18209 GCA_004027595.1 Dinomys branickii
GGAAAAAAAAAAAAAAAAAAAAAAAAAAAAAAAAAAAAAAAAAGAAAATCAGTAACATTAGTAAAGTCCAAGGAAACTGTATATTGACATACCAGAAGCACCAATAAAAGCTACCACTGTAACCACCCTTAACAATAGAAAAGAGATCTGTAACTATACTACAGATACAAAGACAAACCAAATATTGACATGCAGTAAATATCTACTAAATGCAACAACTATACCACCATTAGCGAGTCTAGATTAATAAAGCTTAATAGTAACACTAGTAAAGACAGAGGACATGGGGAAGGGGAAAAGGAAAGAGGTAAAATTTGAAAAATAAGGGAAAGGAAAATGAGAAGGAGAGATAGTGAGATAATGTATCCTACTGAGATGTAAAAGAAAATCAATAGAATTAGATAAAAATAACAAAAAAGAACAAAAGAAGAAAAAACAGCAAAATAAATGGGATTTTTAAAAAAAGAAACAACCACCCCCTCAAACCACCAGAGAAAAACAAAGAGAAAGGGCAATAAAATTTTAAAACTTCTCCGTGTTTTTGAATGAGTGATTTCTTTCTGGAATCTGCTCTATTAGAATGAACCAGATGTGGGGGCGGGGCGAGTCACTGCCAAGACCTATTTTGTTTCCACACTTGTGCTTTTGCGCGTGAATGTTGAACCCTGCCCCATCCTTCCTACCACCTTGTGTGGGTTGTCAGTGGTGTCCGCCCCAGGTTTACAAAAATGGGCCGCTCCCAGGTTCCATGTCTATCTCTGCGCTCCAATTCACAGCCACTGCCTGCTGCAGAGGCCCCTCTGTCTGTACCTCCTAGGCGCGGCACCTGCCCAGGTTAAGGCCTATCCCTGGTCTCGCTGACAGATCAGCAACCACACCCTGAGCTCTGCGTTGGATTTAGGCAGGGGGCAGGGCAGTTAAGCAGGGTACTGGATTTAATGCCATTACTTTCAGACCCAGTCCCTTCCAAAACCCACACACAATCAGACTGGCTTCTTTCCCCAGGTAGGGTGGGACCCCCTGTGTTCTTCCCAGCCTGAGCTTAAACTTCTCAGGGGGCCTGAGGTTAGCCTGCATCCTCTCCACAAGTGTCCCCTGTGCCTGCCCCTCATCCAGCCGTAGTGTAAGGTGACCCCCCCAGTTCTGCAGTGTGGTTGTTCTGTAGCTGTTTTGTAGCTCAGTGTCATAATTATCCCCTCTTAAATGGCTCCTGTTTAAAACACACTCAAATATGACGGGCGCTGTGTCGGACTTCTCCTGTGAAAGGAGCCCCCTGCGGTGTAAACCCCCTGCTACTTTGGCAGGTTACAGTGGTCACGGCTTTATCTGGGGCTCGCTCTGCTAGCCCAGCTTGTTGTTTCTCCCTGGCTCTGCAGGGCCTCTGTGGGCTTGCCTCGTGTTGGCAGAGAGCGGTCCCCAGCCTGGCAGCCAGGGCTTGCTTCCCATCGGCTTCTTTTCTCCGAATTGTACGCGGTTTCTTTGCTTTCCCTGTAGTTCCTCGTTCTCCTGTCAGCCCCTTCCCACTTCCTTTCTCCTACCCAGGCAGCCTTTCCTGATGTCTTCATTCCAGGTCCTGGGGAGGCTGCGTTGTGTTGCTGTCCTTTATTATTTTTAATCGACGCAGTGTGTATTTTTAAACATGTATTTTTTACTGTGTCAGAACTTTATTTCATGCAAAATGTGAAAGAGATTTTAGTTTTATTTTTCTTTAATAAGGAAAGAAAACACAATTTTGTGACTTTTCATCAAGTGTCAAGGGAGATTTACCAACCTCCACTCCCTGATTAAGAGAGTGTTGCTGTGTGTTTGGAGAGAGTTGTACTCCCCGCACCCATTAAAGTAGTAAAACTTTCTCACTGCAGGAAACTTAGAAATCACGAAAGTATTTAAAACCTGAAATCAAACAAGTGATTATGTGCACATACTCCAGTGACTCCTAGTCCGCACTGCTCCGCCGTGGGCAGCACGTGCCCACTGCGGTCGTTTCCTGTGACCGCAATTCCACCTCTGTTTTTCCTGTTATCAGATGGACTAGAAACCACAGTGTGATGAATCTTTGTTAATGAAAGAATCATGAAGTTTTTTCGCTACTCATCATTCACGCTGAATATAGGATTGTACTGGCAGCGTACCAGGAATACACTATTCTATAGAACGTGCACTACGTCCCTGCAGAGTTCTCACGCCCCTTCCACAGAAGATAAGCTCATCCCTTCGTGCCCCATCTCGCCCTGCATCTGCAGCTGCCGGTGGTCTCTCGCAGGATGCTCTTCACGCACTCCAGACGTTAGCTGTGTGCACAGGGTGGAGACCGCCTTTCTGTCTACAGGAAAGCAGTGGGGTCCTGAATCAAAAAGGAGTTTTTCCTTATTAAATTCATCTCTCCTTTTCCACTGGGAGTTGTTCACTTCAGCCTTTAGAAAAACAGACGGTGAAGCAGATTACTCAGGTTTTATTTTTGGGTGACCTGAGACAGGTCAAGTACAATTTTTGAGCTTTGATTTTTTTCTCAGCCAAAACAAAAACACCATTATTTCATGAATAGCCACTTATCAGTAGACGTATTCTTGGACCAAAGAGTTCTTATGTTGCATTTTAATTTTTTATTAAATTAAGGTAAAATACATATAACATAAAATTTGTCACTATAACCCTTTTTAAGGGTACAGTTCAGTTCAAGGTGTTAAGGGCATCCACACTGTTACAAAATAGATGACTGGAAGTTTTTAATCTTGTAAAAGTGAAGCTCTATACCCGTGAAACACCTCCTTCTTCCCGTCTCCCAAGGTCAGGTCACCTTCATTGTACTTTCTGAGTTCCACATACTTTAGGTTCCTCATATCGACTAAACCACAGTGTTTGTCCTTTTGTGCTTGGCTTATTTACTTAGATAATGTTGTTAAGGTTTATTCATGTCACAGTATATGTTGGAATCTACTTTTCTTAAGACAGCATAATATTGCCTTTTATGTATATACTACATTTTGTTTATCTGTTCATCCATAGATAGACATTTGGGTTGCTTCTGTTTTTTTGTGTGTTTTTGAATAATTTTTGCTACAATGAATATTTTTGTGATTTGAAGATAACATTAATTTGAAGAAAAACTAAATAGAAAAGGGATTATATGCTATATGATATTTGTGCACTTATTCTGAGCAGCTAGTTTTAGAAGAAAGTGTTTCCTAGTACATTATGTTAGACTCTTTATTTAACCTCTGATCACTTCCTTTACCGTACTTGTATATTCCCCAGTTCTTCTGTGCTTCCTGTCTAACTAAATACAAACCACTCGGCTAACTGGGGACAGTTCTACTGAGGACAATCTTACCTAGTAGTATCAAATATAGCTACTTATTAGAGGTACTATTTCTGTTTAGTAGAGATATTATATAATACTACATATCTAAAAAGTCCTATGTGATCAATTGATCAAGTAAACATCATCAATGTGTTTTGAGGATTTAAATTTCATTCGGTTCAGTGCCCTATGCAGGACAATGAAACCTCCAGGTTCAACAGCAGATAGGGTGGCAGAGTTAGTCAAGACTTGGGGGCAGGAAAAAAAGAAGGGAAGGAAGGGGTAGGACATGTCATCTCAAATACCTTCATTGAAATGAACACGCTACAAAACATTTTTCTTTAGAAGTCTTTAGATTTCCAAATGTGGAAAAGTTGCAGTTGGACGCATAACTTTGAGTTCCAAATCCACTTCTCACTTATGTCTAAAGTTTCTACTTGCACCATTAAGGCAAGTCTAGTGAGCATCTTGTGTCATTGCCCAAAGGAACAAATGGTCGTCAGATGCATCAAAAGAAAGGCAGCCAAGGCTTAGACATCCCTGCTCAAACAGCAGAGAAAGGAGCCCGAACTGCCAGGAGGTACTCTGATTCTAATACAAATGCGGAAGCCTCAGTGGTCAGCTGGTGTATTAGTTCTTTTCTCATTGCTGAGACAATAGTACCCAACACCCAGAGTGGAGGGAGGAAAGGGTTGTTTAGCTCACAGCTTTAGAGAGCTCAGTTCATTGTCAGTTGGCACCAAGGCAGGGTGGGTGACAGAGAGGAAACACAGAGGACAAATGGCTTACAGTGGGCAGAAGGCAGGAAGCAGTCAAGCAGTGGAGCAGCGAGCAATGACAGTGGACATCTTTCTGTCTCTTACCCTAGGGTGGATAGCAGTGAGGATGGGCCTTCCCGGCATCTACAACCAGAACATGCTAAAACAATCAATGGACTAATTTAGTAACTGACCCCAGACTCACACACTCTAGATCCAGCCACCTCTGAAATCCCCCGCTCATGATCCCATGAGGCTTTGGGGGTACATCCAGACATAAGGAGCTGCAGACTCAGACCTTGCCGATATTGTGATGCTAGTAACCCAGACTTCGAAACACCTTTCCCCAAGGAATAACTAAACAAAACACACAATAGGATACAATATCTTGCTGTACTCTTGGGAGGTGTTGTACAACCAGCTGCCTTGATATCCCTTCCTCAGCACAGAAGGCTGGAATGTGCCTTCTGGAGGAAATATGTGTGTTAGGTAAGCTTTTTTGGCATGAGCTGGCTGTGAGTTCAATGTTAAATGGATCAATGATGAATGTTAATAAGGTATCTTTAAAGGAGGGCAGGGAGGGGAAGGGGGTAGGGCGGAGAACGGGAGGGGTCTCCACTGTCCCCCCTTCCTAGAAGGCTGTCAGTTCTCTCAGGTTTGGCCCTCGCCCTTATCACCTCACTTAACTCCACCCCTAAAGTCTACATCTCCAGATACAGTAACTTTGGAAGTCAGGGCTTTCAATGCTTGAATTTTGGGGAAGCACAACTCCCTCTAGAACCTCATGTCAGTTTGGTCATTCGTGGGACAAAACACCCTAGACAGCTTTGAGGGGGAGACCTGTAGGGTCCATAGTCAGCAGGCTCCGGGGCAGGGTGGGGCGGCAGAGAGCTGCAGGGCTGAGGAGAGGTGCTCAAGGCGTGGCATACAGGAAGCGGAAGAGTCAGCGGAGGAGCTGGGGAGAGAGATAAACCAGAGAGGCCTCTTCTCACACCCACCTCCTAACAGCAGGACACTTAATCAGCCCCATAACCCAGTCACCTTCCAAAGGCCTTGCCTGTATTTGCATAAGGCTTTGGGCGGAGATCTAGGTATAAACTATAACGGCTTGTTTAAAATTTACTTCCAGTCTTTCAGTACTTGCACCGCATTTTCAGTTGTTTATAGACCTATGTACAGCAGTGAAAGATTCCAGCTGATTATGGAAGCTGGTGTTCTACCTCGTTTCAGCCGTCATAATGTAAACAATGATGTTTTTCACGACAGTATCACACTGTTCTAATTTCTGTGCTTTTTGTCAGTGATTTTTGGTACTTAAAATGGCCCCAAAATGTAGTGCTAAAATGTTGCCTCAGCAAGAAAACTGAGATGAGAAGAGTGTGGTGGTGCACACCTATAATCCCAGCACTCGGGAGATGGAGACAGAACTGCTGTGAATTTGAGGGCAGCCTGGGCTGCAAAGTGAGTTGAAGGCCAGCCTGAACTTCACAGTGAGACCCTGTCTCAAACAGACAAAAAAAAAAAAAAAAAAAAAAAAGACTGGGATATAGCTGGGTGTGGTGGCATATGCCTTTAATCACTCGGGAGGCTGAGGCAGGAGGATTGCTGTGAGTTCAAGGCCAGCCTGGGTTACAAAGTGAGTTCAAGCCCAGTCTTAACTGCATAGTGAGACCCTGTCTCCAAGAAAAAAAGAAAGGAAAAGAAGGCTCAGATGTGCCTTACAGAGAAAGTATGTGTGTTAAATAAGCTTTTTCAGGCATGAGTTGGCCGTGGGTTCAATGTTAAATAAATCAGTAATGACTATTTTTAAATAAGATATCTTTAAAGAAATCAAACATAGCCAGGCATGTGGCTCAGTGGTAGAGTCCTTGCCTTGCATGTACAAGGCCCAGGGTTCGATCCCCAGCACCAAAAAAACAAAACAAAACAAAAAAAGAAATCACACATAAAACAAGGTTATGCGCTGAGCAAATGACAAAAGCGTGACAGGCCCCGGGGCCCTCTGTTTCCCCAGCAGCAGTGGTTTAGTTTTTGCTAATTCAGTGCTTCTGGCAACTCACAGAACGCAACTACCGAGAATAACAAGAACTGACTGTAATTATGCCACTAATTAAGTGTGATCGTGATATGAACAAGCGTAAGCACCTGTGAGAAGGTTCTAAGAAGCATCCTGAGGTTCTAGATTAAGACAGCGCTCAACACACTGGTAGAGTGAAGAATCTGCTTAAGGGAAAAAAGAAGGCAGCTAGGGAAGAAAATGGCCTCAGATTCTCACTGTGCAGTGTGCAGTGTATCACGTTCAAAACGCGAGGCCTCCTTGGGCCTGCAGGTGTTGCTTATGCTTTCATGGTGTGTGTGCGTTTTTAAGAAAATAATAGTCTTAATGGTAGGGCTTTCGAAGTTCTGTTTCTCAGTTCCAGTCTGAATCTACATTAAAAACCATAAACGTTTCAGGAGAGGATCTTTGTCATGAAGAAGACAAGAGGTTTGAGAGAACCTCTCTCAGACCCAGACAGAAAATAACCCTGGAATTAAATGTGAAAATTAAGGAGGCCTCTCCTTCCTTCTTGGTTGCTATAAAGAAGCAAAATAAGAAAAGAAATGCATAACTACTATTTTATATTAAAATATTACATTTCCTAGGTGGAAAACATCTTCTAATTTAAGAGTTCGACTTTATAAACAGAAAACTGAATTGCGTTTATTTTTCCTCCCATTCCATTGCCGGCTGAATTCTGGTTTCCAGCCACCAGGTGGAGACCACACTAGAGCACGTCCTGTACTAGTTTGCGCTCTGTGCGGAATTTGAGCGAGTCCTTAATCGGCATCCGCAGTAAGGAGGGTTTTCATTCTCCCTGTAAGCCAGGGAGCCTCACGGGGCAAGAGGGGGCCTCACGGGGCAGAAAGCACTGTAAATCAAAGACCACCCGAAAATTCAAAGCATGCACATCTTTAGAAAAGAAAATCATAATGTGTTTAAGTCAGTGACCTTTAAAAATTAAAATTGGGAAGGATCTACACGTGAACACGTTGCACTATGGTTGGTCAGAGGATGCCTGCAAAGAGGTAGAAGAGAATATGGCAAGGCTGCGGAGAAGGGGTAAGGCTGGAGTGAGGGAGAGGAGGCAGAGGGAGAAACACGGACGTTCACGGGCAGGATGAAACCCTGGGTCCTGAAGGCTGAGCTGCACCGTGAGCAGCACAGAAAGGCACAGCGGGCTGTGTGTTTTGGGCTCAGCGTGGGTTTGATCCCCCTTAGCTCATGGAGGGCGTCTGCGTTACCCTCCAAGCAACTCTTGTGAACTGGGAACTGGGTTTATTTATTTAGTTTTTTATTTTCTTATCTTCAATGTTTAATTTTAAACTGAAGATTTCTCTTTCTACCAAAATTGAAAGGTTTTCTTATCCCCTATCAGGGAATCTTTTGATTGTTTTTTTTAAGTCTTGTCTTTGTAACTTTATTTTATTTATTTTTTTGTCTTTTTGAGACAGGGTCTCGCTATGCAGTGCAGGCTGGCCTTGAGCTCACTTTGTAGCCCAGGCTGGTCTCAAACTCGCAACGATCCTTCTTTCTCAGCCTCCTGAGTGCTGGAATTACAGGTGTGCACCGCCACACCTGGCTTCTGTTTGTAACTTTAAAAGTGTTGACTTGGGGGCAAGATATTCAATGCTGGCAAGCAGTCAGGTAGGCTTATTTCCTTTCCTTTTTTAAGTTAAGGTTTTCCAATCCCATAATGTTTGGAAGTTATAATAATTCTAGTGGTTGTGTAATGTTCAGAGCATTACTGCCAGTGGGACCTACTGTGTATGCAGGAGAGAGGGAGGGAGACAGAGACAGACAGGGAGGGAGGGAGGGAGGGAGAGGATGAATGTGTGAGGTCTGGGAGGAGTCTCGCGTCTGTGAGCCTGATCAGAACTGCGTGAGGGTCTGTGGTGGGGACACAGGCGGAATTCTCCCCATGTCACAGCAGACCCTGCTTTCCGGCTGGAAGGGCCCAAAGGTGACAGCCACTCTAGCTCACCGCGGGAGGGGGAAATGGCATACAGGAAGCGGAAGAGTCAGCGGAGGAGCTGGGGAGAGAGATAAACCAGCGAGGCCTCTGTCTGAACCTCACTTCTCTTTATTTATCTCTCTCTTTTTATTGGATGCAATAAAGAGGAGCCAGATCTCAGAAATGAGATGAACTTCCCTATGAAGCTCGTCAGTCAGATGCAACGTCTGGCACAGCTGTCGCAGTAACTAGGAGTAAAGGGGGCTACTGGCACCAGTCTGCTTTATTCGTTTGTTTGTTTGTTTGTTTATTTATTTGAGGCAGGGTCTCACTATGCAGTTCTCAGGTTGGCCTCAAGCTTTCAGGGATCCTCCTCCCTCAGCCTCCCAAGTGCAAGGATTATAGGTTTGCACTACCATGCCCAGCTTAGAACCAGTCTGTTTTAGCAGAGCTGATCTCACAGATACACATGGTGCTTTACCGCCATTACGACTTTTGAAACTCCTGTGCAACGATAGAGTTTGAAAGTTAGTGGTCTGCTGACAAAAATAAGGTGGTATCCCTATTTCCTCCCTCTACATTTGGGAATGTTTTTTAAAAATGGAGCTGCCCCCACCCCCAAAGCTAAGTACCTACGTAATGTTTAACAGCCTTAAAACAAAAATAAAGTTGTCTTTCTGGAAGACAGATGTGTGACGCTGGGTTACTTATGCAACCTCGCCATGCGCCCAAATCTCAAAAGCAGAGCACAAATCCCTGAGATACCTGCAAGATGACCCATAGGGGAGCTGGAAGAAATATACCAGCTCTTTATTTACATTTTGTGATCTGAAATTAAAAAAAAAAACCTTTACCAATGTTTGATCTCTGCAGTGACAGAATACAAGTCTATATAAATGCACAGATTTTCAGGGTATGTGCTCAGAACTGGTGGTGTTGGCATAAACAAATGTGTGGATTGCTGTGGAAACCAGCAAGAAGTTTCCCATGCAGGGCCCTGGGAATTATCTGACGCTGTCCTGGGGTCTTGTAGCTAGCTGACCGGTCCTGTTTATTTTCCCAGCTGGCTTTGCCACCCTACCTGCTATATCCCAACCAATTTAGTAGGATTTGAAGAGTAAAATAAAATAAAATATAAAATAATACTACGTATTTCTCCTAGTAAGAATTAAGAATTAGCCAGGCTTGGTCACACACACCTGTAATCCCAGCACTCGGGAGACTGAGGCAGGAGGATCGCTGCAAATTCTTCACCTAGGCTCACAGTGAGTTGAAGACCAGCCTGAACTGCATAGTGAAACCCTGTCTCAAAAAAAAAAAACCTAAACAAACAAAAAACACAAAACATAAAAGAATTACTACTGAGTTCTGTGCCATTTACAGAGGCACATATGTGTGTGTATGGTGGGTGCCCGCCGAGGTCCAGTGTGAACAGTACTTTCTGTTGTAGGCTGTGGTGAAAAGATAGACGGAAAGCAACTGAAATGGAGTGGCGGTTCTCGAATTACGGACTATGGGCAACATCACAAGGACGCATTAAGAAGAGCCAATTCTGGGGCCCGGGATACGGCTCAGCACCACAGCGCCTGACTGGCAAGCGCAAAGTCCCCAGTTCGATTCCCGGTACAAAAAAGAAAAAGAAAGAAAAAGAAATGCATGGCTGGGGATATAGTTCAGGGCACAAGTGCCTGTCTGGCAATCACAAGGTCCTGAGTTCGATTCTTGGTATCAAAAAAAAAAAAAAAGAGAGAAAGAAATGCAAATCATCTGCACTCTGAGAAATACAGTACTAGAAACTGGGGCTAGATCTCCAGAGGTGTTTAATGAATGCTGAGGTGACTTTTACTATAAGTGTAGTTTTTCCCCCATTTTAATCAATTACCTCACAACTATAAAATTAAAGTTTAAAAAAATTGGACTACTCTTACCACACGTTATCATTTGTATTTTATGACTTTTTTGTTCCGGCTTTTTTCTCCTTTCTTTGCTTTGTTTTCCGCCGTGGTGAGAACACTTGCCGTGAGGTCCGCTCTCCCCCGGAACAGGGTTTCAGGTGCGCAGCGCAGGCTTGTTAATATAGGCATAGCGTCGCACAGCAGATCTCTCAAATGTGCTCATTTTGCATGACTTTCTTTGTGATACTGGGGCTAAAGCCAGGGCCTCGCCGTGCCAGGCGCGCACCCTGCCCTGAGCCCTATCCCGTTCTACAGAGTTGAAATTTTGAACAGTAACTCATCATTTCCCTGTCACTCCAGCTTCCAGCATCTACTATTCGACTCTGTGTCTGTGGGGTTGGTTATTTTGAATGGAATCTGCTGTGACTGGCTTCTTATGCTCAGCATAAAGTGTCCAGCGGCGTCACCTGCCTTGTCTCATCGGGCAGGATTTCCTTCTTTTTAAAAGCTGAGTAATATTCCACTGGGTACATACAGCACGTTTCCCTGATTTTCTCATGTGCTGATAGACATTTTGAGCGTTTCTGCATCTTGGCTATGGTGAGCAAGGCTACAGTAAAGATGGGAGTGAAATGCCTGTTTGAGATCTCCATTTCAGTTCTCCTGTGTATATTCTCAGAAACAGGATGGCGAGGTCATACGGAAAGCCTATTTTTAACTGTTTGAGGAACTACTGTGCTGTTTTCTGTGGTGACTACACCATTTTACAGTTTCATCAATAAGAAGTGAGGGGTCCAATTTCTCAACATCCTCGTCAACATGTGTTGTTATTCTTTTCAGCCATAGTCATCTTTGCGGGGGGGCTTTTGGAGACAGGGTCTCTTTTTTTTTTCAGTATGGGGGATCAAACTCAGGACCTTGCCTCTGCCAGGCAGATGCTTATTCCACTGAGCTATATCCCTGGCCGAGACAGTGTTTCATGATGCAGTTCAAGCTGGCCGGGAGCTCACTCTGTAGCCCCAGCTGATCTTGAACTCACAATGATCCATCTGCCTCAGCCTCCCGAGTGCTGAGATTACAGGCCTGCGCCACCACACCTGGCTGTAATAGCCTTTTTAACAGATGTGAAATGATTTCTTATTTAGGCTCGGTTTTGATTTGCATCTCCCAAAAATTAGTGAGGTTGAGCATCTTATCAAATACCTGTTGGCCATTTGTATCTCTTCTTTGGGGAAATATCTTTTCAAGTCTTTTAACTTTTGTTTGCTTTTGTTTTTGTTTTAGTAGTGAGAACTGAACGCAGGGCCTTTGCAGGGAATTACATCTCCAGCCCCGCTTCCTCTTTTGTAGTATTTTAATTTTGAGATGGGGTCTCAGTAAATTACTAAATTGCCAAGGCTGGACTCAAATGTGCTCACATGTTCCTGCCTCAGCCTCCAAGAGAGCTGGGACTACAGGCATGGGCCTTCACCACTCCAGACTTATTTACCCATTTAAAAAAACACGTTTTTTTCTACTGAGTTGTAGGAGTTCTTTGTACTGTATATTTTGGGTATTGATATCTTATTAGAATATAGTTAGCAACTATTTTTAAATTCTTTAGATTGCCTTTTCACTTTTTTGCTTGCTTCCTTTGCTGTGGATGGAAAAGCTCTTCGCTTCGTGTGGTCTCACTTGTCTAATTTTCCTTTCGTTCCTTGTTACTGGGTGTCAGGTATGGTAAACACGGCCAAGATCAATGTCAGTAGAAATTTCCCCTTATTTTATGTTAGGAGTTTGATAATTGCAGGTCTTTTATTTAAATATCTAATGCTTCCTCGTTCATTTTTGTATGTGGTGTAAATAAAGCTTCATTTCCGCCCTCTTGCGTGTAGACATCCGATCTTCTCAGTCTGCTTTGTTGAAGAGAATGACTTTTCCTCCTGTGTGTTTTCGGCGTGCTGGTTGAAGGCCATCTGGCCATGTATACGTAGGTTTATTTCTGTGTTGTCAGTTCTATTTTGTTAGTCTGTAAGACTCCTTTTATGCCAGTATAGTACCATTTAATCACTCTGGCTTTATAGCATAGTTTGAAATTAGAAAGTGCGATGTCTCCGTTTCGTCCTTCTTTTTCAAGATTGCTTTAATCACTTCGGGCTCTTTTGGTTTCCTAGAACTTGTGAGATTTCTCCCCTCCCCCCCTTCATTTCTGCCTTGTTTCCGTCCCTGCCCTCACTCTTCTTCATTCTTGTTGCTCTTCTCTTGGTTAATTATAAATAAATCTTTTTGAGTTTGCTGATTCTTCTACTTGATCAAGCTGGCTATTGAACTTCTCTGAGCTTATAATTCAGTTATAAACTTCTTCAGTTTCAGAATTTGTTGGGTTCATTATCATTTTATTTTTTGGATATTCTTGTTTTATAATTACATGTATTAATTTCCTGCTTGTTTTGTTTTTAGTTTTCAGTTACCTAGTTCTTTTGGGATTCACTGAGCTTCTTTAAGATGATTGTGCTGAATTCTTCATCAGATAACTCAGACTTTCACTCCCGGGCTCAGTTACTGGATATTTCTTTTGTTCATTGGATTGTGTCAAGTTTTCCTGATTCTTCATGTTCCTTGTAGCTTTGTGTTCGTCTCTGCACATTTGAAAACGCATCCTCAACTCTCGGTCTTTCTGGACTGGCTTTAACCGGGAAAGACGTTCAGCAGTCAGCTCAGCAGCCAGCTCTTTGTTCATAGCGGCCCCAGGCATCCAGTACTTTTTCTTCTAGGAGTCAAATCTCTTGCTTCCCTTGGTACTTGGCCTGGTCAGTGCTGTCCCTACTCCGTGCATGAGGTGAGATAGAATCTGACCTTTAGGACAGTGCGCTGAAGATCAAGCATGCGGGGTCTGCCTCATGTCTTCCTCCCTCAGATGGAGTGGCCCCAATTCTGCACCTTCCCTAAAGCTCTTAGAGCTGTGCTGGCCTTGGGAACGTGCCTCTTACCCTGGACAATGCAAACGTCGGGGACTGTGTCAATTTTCTTTTTTTTTGGCACTTTGTGTTAGGGCAAGACAGAGGTGAACTGCTTGGGGGCATGTACTGAAAGGCCAGCGACACTGCATGTTCGGTGCATTCTCTTCCCGCTAAGGAGCAGTCACGACCAAACCCGGGCCTCGCGCATGACAGAAGCACTGCACTAGTACATTAAATCTCTGCCTCGGTAATAAATCAACCTCTCCAAGATTCAGAATCCGAACACTAGAAAATAACAACTTGGGGAAAAGGAGGAGGGAGGTGGAACCCTGGGAAAGGTCTGAAGGGAAAATTGGAGCCCACAGAGAAGGCAAAGAGACAAACCTCAGGGCAGAGAAAGGAAAGCGCAATCTTCACTTCCATCTAGCTTCTGACTTGTGATGTGACAAAGGAGGATTAAATCTGCAGAGACGCAGTGGAAGTGGGTGACTTCAGAGGCCTCCAGGAGAAATGCACCCGGGTGCAGGAACAGCAGATGCTGGGCAGTCACATCCAGGGTAGACCTTCTCATTCCCACACCCAGAACAGCGATAATGTATTCAACCAGTGGGCTAGCCCAGTGTGATGCATACAAGACCCAGCCACCTCCCCAAGGCCCCACCTCAGTGCCTGAGGCTGTGGGGGTTACCTAGATACAAGCTGTAGCGCCGTGTATTGTGTCTTTTCGTTTTCGTTTTTAAGATTTTGAGACAGGCTTTTGCTGTGTAGCTCAGGCTGGCCTTGAACTCATGGAGCTCAGGCTGGCCTAGACCTTGTTACCCTCTTGCCTCAACTCCGGAGCGCTGGGATGTAGGTCTGGGCCCTCAAACCTGCTTTGCTTCCATGTGTTGCTAATTTACAAGTTTAAACATTCTTAATTGTATCCCTCTTTATAGCTCTTTTCTAATTTCTCTAGAAACTCAATGGTACAATTGGTCATTTTTAAGTAGATGTGTCAAACAATTTTGCTTTTTTTTTTGGTATCAGGAATCAAACTCAGGACCTTGTGCTTGCCAGGCAGGCACTTGTGCTGCCGAGGTATATCCTCTGCCAATTTTGTGTTTTAAATTCAGACACAGCTTTTGACTACATGACTGCTTTTCATTTAAGATTGTCTTCTTTCAGCTTTAGTTGCACAAGGAACAAGTTGTGTCATATGTTATAATTGTTTAGTGATACTATTACAGACAGCTAAACTAGGTAGAAGTATTATAGGCAGTCAGACAGGGCTAAGTCCTTGAGGGGGTCATCGCAGATAATGTGAATACATCAAAACTGCGGCTGGAGGCACTTCTAAAGATATAAATTACAATGGCCAGATGTATGTACCTTCCTAAGGGATAAATGGAAGTTTGAGATCACTGGTACCATCCTTTTGAGATTTCCTGCACAAATGAACTGTTATCTCATTAGGAGTGGGCCAGCCTCTCCCATCACTAAGACTAAACAAGACTAAGATTATAGATAATCAACCAAGGATAATTATATCTTCCATATGCCTTTGCTACTACTGGATCAATGTTAGAGAAGTGGATGTACTTGTAATCTTATTGGTTGGTTACAGTTTCGGCCTATGTTGTGCCCATTTTGTGATTTTGCCCTATAAAACTTCCTCAGAGAACTGGGCTCCCTGGCAACCCACTTGGGGGCCCGCTCTCTCTCAGGAGCTAGTCCCACCTCCCATTCCTATTCCTCGCTTTAACTCCCCAGTAAAAACTCCCTAGTCTTAACCTCTGTTGTTCCTTAGAATTTGTTCTTCAGCTTTGGGGAACATGAACTCAGAATATCTGACATCTAGCAGGTTGGGGGTTACATTTTCCTCCCTATATCAATACCATAAACATCAAATGATGCCCTGAAACGTGTGCGGGAATTATGAGACGAGCCACATGGCTATGGAGCGCTCATCCTTAAGAGGACATGTGGAGAGATGGAATTGTGTTTCCCCGCGTGGGTGCTCTAGGGACATTCATACGCTGCCCTAAGAGGTCTTTCCCCCTTCAATTTCCTGGCATTCTAGGGTAGGAGGAAACCTTAGTATTCTTTAAAGATGTATTGCTTAGCAAAGGAATAAGTAAATACTGCTAAAATGCTGTATATTTAACATGTGGGTCAGATCTTTTCTGATATCAGAATCAGATTGTTGAATCTGAGTTATCTGTCCAAGTCTCAGGCCCAAGGGAGCGACTCCTTTACTGAGATGTCTACTATTTCACATTGATACTGGGCATTGGGAGAGAGGCCAAGCCTCGTTGCTGTCAGCACAGCTTTGTAACCATGTTTTATAGTCTTTTGTACTGTCTTCTCTATTTCTTTTTTCAGAGTTCTGTAATTTTCGTTATAGAGATCTTTCACCTTCTGGTTAGGTTGATTCCTAGATATTTAATTTGTTCAAGCTATTATGAATGGCATTAAAATTGTTTTCTTGGTGGTTTCATTATGTACAGGAACTTTTGACTTTTTTGTTGATTTCTATCCTAACACTTTGCTGAATTTGTGCATCAGACCTAAAAGTCTTTTGGTGGAGTTTTCTATGTAAAGAATCACATTATCTGCAAATAGGGACACTTTGATTTTGATTTTTTTTCTTTTGTGTCTGTATCCCTTTTAGTTCTTTGTGCTGCCTGATTGCTCTGGGTAACTTTTTTTTTTTGAGACCGGGGTCTTGCCTTATATTATAGACTGGCCTTGAGCTCACTATGTAGCTCAGATTGGTCTCATCCTGATTCAGCTTTCCCAGGGCTGGGATTACAAATGTATGCCACCACACCCAGCTATCTTGCTAAAATTTTGAGTACTACATTGAAGAGAAGTGGTAAGAATCAACGCCCTTGTCTCTTTCTTGATTTTCAGGGAAACGATTGAGATTTTCCCCACTAAGTATGATGTTAGCTGTGAATTTATCACTTTGAGATAAGATCCTTCTATTCCTAGTTTCATTGGATTTTTTTTTTTTTTTTTTTTTTTTTTTTTTTTTTTTTTTTGGTCTTTTTGACACAGGATCTTGCTATGCAGTTCAGGCTGGCCTTGAGCTCACTTTGTAGCTCAGGCTAGTCTCAAACTCGTAACTATCCTCCTGCCTCAGCCTCCTGAGTGCTGGGATTATAGGTGTGCACCACCACGCCTGGCTTCATTGAATTTTTATCATGAAAGGATGTTGGATTTTGTGGAAAGCTTTTTCTGGATCTGTTCAGATGATCATGTATTTTTTTTTTTTTTCGGTACTGGGGATCGAACTCAGGACCCTGCGCTTGCTAGGCAAGTGCTTATTCCACTGAGCTATATCCCCAGCCCCGATCATGTATTTTTATCTTTGATTCTATTTATGTGATGTATTGCATTTATGGGTTTATTTAGGTTAAACAATTCTTGGGATGAAACCAACTTGGTCATAGTGTATGATCCTCTCATAAGTTGTTGAATTCTGTTTGCAAGTCTTATTGAGCATTTTTGCATCTATGTTCATCATAGACGAACCTGTAGTTTTCTGTTCTGATTGGGTACTTACAACGTTTTGAGTCAGGGTAATGCTGACTTTTTATAATGAGTTTGGCAAATTCTATTCTATTCAATGGCAAAATTTGAGAGTCATTTGCACTATTCTCTAAAGATCTGGTAAAATTCAGTAGTAAACACTTCAGGTCCTGGACTTATCTTACTTTGTAAAATTTTTATTTATTTACTTATTTAGTTTTTGTTCTTTTTGACCAGGGTCTCACTATGTAGTTCAGGCTGGCCTTGAATTCACTATGTAGCCCAGACTGGCCTCAAACTCATTGCAATCCTCCTGCTTCAGCCTCTCATATTCTGGGATTACAAGAATGTACTGCTACATCTGGCAGTTTGTAGGATTTTGATTATTGCATCAATCTCATTGCTTGTTATTTCATTTAGATTTTAAATATTGTCTTATTTAAATGTTAGTATATTTTATGTGGCTAGGAATTTGTTTCTTTTTTTTTCTTGAAGTTCTCCAATTTATGAGAGTATAGATTTTCAAAATTGCTGACAGTCATCTGGATTTCAGTGGCATCTACTATGATTTCACCTCCAATTTTGTTACCTAGGGACTTCTTTCTTGTTTTTGTCCAAGTGTTTGTCAGCCTGGTTTATCTTTTCAAAGAACCAACTCTTTGTTTTATTGACTCTTTGTACAGTTTTTCAATTTCATTATTTTCCACTCTGATCTTCACCGTTTCTTTCCTTCTAGTGGTTTTGGGACTGGATTGCTCTTGTTTTTCCAGCGCCTTGAGATGCATCATGAGGCTATTCTCTGGGTCCCTCTTTCTGGTGTAGGCACTCAGAGCTGTAAACTTCCTTCTTAGAATGGTTTTCATTGTGTTCTAAGGATTCTGATACATTATATTTCCATTATTGTTTGATTCTAGGAATTTTTAAGTTTCTCCTCTACCTAGTGATCCATTAATTGTTCAATAGTTATTTACTCAATCTTCACATATTTGTATAATTTCTGTTTTCTTCTTTTTGCTTCTTTCTTTTGTCTCTCTCTCTCTCTTTCTTTCTTTCTTTTGTCTTTTTGAGATAAGGTCTTGCTATATAGTTCAGGTTGGCGCTGAACTAACTATGTAGCCCAGGTTGGCTTCAAACTCACAGTGATCCTCCTGGCTCAGCCTTCTGAGTACTGGGATTACAGGCATGAGCCAACATGCCTAGATGTTGATTTCTAATTTTCTTTCTTTTGTGATCTGTTAGGATGCATGAGATTATTTCAAATATTATGTATTTTTGAGACTTGCTTCATGATCTATTTGGGCAGTGTTCCACAAACAGTCATTCTGTTGTTGGATGAATCTGTAGATAACTGTTAAATCCATTTGATCTACAGTGTAATTTAACTTATTTTTAAAAATTTTTTATTATTATTTTTTTTTGGCGGTACTGGGGATCGAACTCAGGACCTTGCACTTGCTAGGCAGGCACTTATTCCACTGAGCTATATCCCCAGCCCCCTGTGTGATTTAACTTAGATTTTTTTGGGGGGTTGATTTTTTAAAATCTGGTTGAGCTGAGCACGGTGGCACATGCCTGTAATCCCAGCATTTGGGAGGCTGAAGCAGGAAGCTTGCCATGAGTTCAAGACCACCCTGGGCTACATTTTGAATCCAAGGCCAGCCTGGAATATATATTCAGACCTCGTCTGGTACAACAGAAAGGAAAGAGAGAGAGACAGAGACAGAGACAGAGACAGAGAGACAGAGACAGAGAGAGAGACAGAGAGAGAGAGAGGGAGAGGAGGAGGAGGAGGAAGAGGAGGGGGAGGAGGA
>PVLD010029338.1:0-18204 GCA_004027595.1 Dinomys branickii
TCTCCCTCTCCCTCCCCCTCTCCCTCTCCCTCTCCCTCCCCCTCTCCCTCTCCCTCTTTCCTCTCTCTCTGGTCAAATAAGCCAACGGCCTAATGGCCCGGGACAACAGTGGTTCCAGTTTGAGCTCCAGGAAAGCTCTGTGCATGGATAGCTGCACAGGCAACAGGCTCAGGTCAGGGTTGTCCGGCCTGGGGCTTAAAAGCATTTCCTCAGCTCTGTGGGTGAGCACAGCTTTTGTTATCCTTTCCTGCCTCCCATATTACATGGTCACAAGCTGATTTCTCTCCTGATCGCAGAGCAAGCTCGGCGGATGGAGGGGACTCGCTGGCACCGGGAAGGGGAACCAGGCCACAGAGATGACTTGTCCTGAGTGGCTCAAGCCCCTGCCCCAGCTCTGGCCCCAGACAGCAGAAGTCTCCAGGATGGTCTGCAAGTCAGTTGGTGGCATCCCAGGAGAGGGGAGGAGAGAAGAGGGGAGAGGAGAGAGGAGAAGAGAGCCTGCTCACATGCCAGGGCTGGGCAGTGGGGGAGGCCGGGGCTCTGCCAGTCTCCAGATACCCCACCCACAGCCAAGGTGCTGAGACCAAGGAACAGCACGACATGTCTGCTGCGGTTCCCACCACTCAGCAGCATAAACTGGAGAACTCACCAAAGTGAGCTTTCTCAGATGCCCTGGTGAGAAAACCCACACACACAGAGGGCAATGCCCACAGCACGCAGCCAGAGAGCATGAGGGCCAGGCCACCAGGGCCCTGCATAGCCAAGGAAGGGAAGAGAGGGAGATAGGGGCTAGGACCACAGCTGGCCCAATACAACCCTCCCTGATGGAAATTCCCACGGTGGGGCCAGCTCAGCCTCCCGGGGAAGGAGGGACAAGGACAGACCAGACCGGCCCCTTCCCAAGCCAGGGGGTGCCTGCCTTCAGGTGGGTGCTGGAGTCAAGCCAGGTGCCCCATTCCTGTGGTCCTCCAGAGAATTCCTGGGTCAAGGCCGAGGACATGATTGCCCCAAAAGGCTTATGCCAGAGGACACCACTGTCTGGAGCCTGTGCCTGATGAGGATGCTGGCCACAGCCGCTGGCCCTCCCCTCTGCACCAGATGTGGGAAACCTGACCTGAAAAAACAAGGTCCTCCATGCAGGAGAGGCAGGGTAGGCAGGGCCTGGAATTCCAACACTGAAAGGGAGGCTGAGACAAGAGGATCACCTGGGCTACATAGTGAACTGAAGGTCAGCCTGAACTATATGGTAAGACCCTGTCTCAAAAACATGAATCACAGTGCCCTACTTGTGTTAACTGCCCTCTGGGGACCACATGCTTTTGAATGACAAGAGAAGACCAGGCCTGAACCCGGGGCAGAAGCACCTGGTAAGGGAGCTTACCTTCTGCCAGCCCAGTGAAGCTCAGCTGTTCCTCTGCAGGCAGCATGAGAGGGTCCAGGCCCCCTGCACCTCTCCCACCTCATGCCCCCTCCCCCTGGCCACTGCCAGCAACTGTGCCCCCGGCTGCCCTCCTTGCCTCCTTTAAACTGGCGATGTGGCCTTATGAATATTTGAATTCTAATGGCTAGCCTTTAAATTAAGGTAGCATTTATAAATACTTCATAGCCGATGAATAATTGACCAAATTTAGAATTGTCATAACTCATGGTAAATTATTGATCTGTGAAGAATAAATATTTTTCATCTTTTATTAAGACATGGAAAGGGTAAACAAGACCCTGCAGGGGGCAGGCTGGGGAAGGCAGTGCTTGGGCTCTGACCCTCTAGCACATGGACCCATCACACGCTCCCCATGGGGCACCTTCCTGCTGGACAAGCATCCTGTCCCCTGCTGGCTTGTCATCCACAGCCAGCTCTCCAGCTTCTGAGACCCCCACCAACCCTCCCTCCACCAGCACTGACTTGCTGGCCCCACGTCTTCTCCGGTAACTTTCCCGCAGTTCCCTGTTCCCTCTGTCTTTAGGTTCTGCAGCTAGTGAGACCCCAACCCGGGGCAACTCACTGCTGCACCCCAGGATCCAGTAGCTGTGAGCAGCATCTTGGGGCCCCTGCCTGGTACAGCCGCCAACCTCAACCATTCCTGTTCTGACCCCTCACTACCATGGCTCCTCCGACTCATGCTCCTGCCCTGAGCTCAACTTTCTTTCAGGATGACCTTGCTTTGCCACCCTTCACTGGCCCAGAAGCTATCATCACTGGGGACCGTGGCATCCTGCCTTATGGTCTTCACATTTGTCCCGAGGGGTGCAGGCAGAAGTTGCTCCCACCTGAGGCTCAGCCCAGCCCCTGAGCTCCGGAGACCCCAAGTCCTCCTTCCTTTACACTGAGACCCCCCCCAAGACATTTCTCTGCTCGGTCCTCAGCCTGCCCTGCACAACTGTCTCCTGCATTAGTCCGCAGCTCTGCTGAGCTTCCATGGTTATTGCTCCAGCCTGGGTGCCGACCCTAGCTGCCACCTGCCCAGTGCCACAAACCATCAAGCCATCGGCATGCCAGGGTGCCAGCACCAAGCTTCTGGGTGTCATCCTGGTCTCCCAGTCTCAACAGTGGCCCCCAGCCACCCCGGACTCACAGCTGGCCCAGAGCATGTGCTGACCCTCACACCCAGCCTCTAGCACATGCTGAGGGCTCATCTCCACCGCTCTGGGCCAAAAGGCTCTACCCAGGAGCCTCTCGTCTCTCCTCCCCTGACCAGCATGCCATCTCTGCACACCGGACAGGCTGTGCTGCCCCTGCTCAGCACAGCCTTGCTTCCCACTGTCTTCACAGCAGCACACACCCCGACCAGGGCCCCAGTCCCTGCGTGACCCACACCCCAGCTCCGCACTACTGGGAACCTGATGGATGCCACAAACTGTGCTGCCCACAGTGTCCTGCCCACCCCTCCTCTCTCTGTGTGCCTCAGGGGAGCCACAGCCCCTCCAGGGCATCTGTCACCTCAGCCTTTGGGGCCGTGGTGTGCTTTACCCCGCTCACCCTAGGAGACCAGTCCACAAGGACCCTGTCCACCTCCATCACACATACACAGCAGCAACTGTGGAGTGGGCTCCCTAGCCCCTGACTCCACAACCTGCCTTGATACACCCAAGTCCCATGGAAGAGGAGCACTGCCGGGCAGATTTCATGGGAGGACACAGGGCTCCCAAGCTCAGCATGGCCTCTCCATGTCTACAGCTCCAAAAAGAAAACCAAGGTTGCACAACTTGGAGGAGAGCTAGGTGATTACTTGTTTATCTGTTTGGTGTGGGGGGCTGACCTGAAGGCCACTGCACTGAGCTACACCCCTGTTCCTTTTTCATTTTTTATTTTGAGGCAGAGTCTCCCTAAGCTTCCCAGGCTGGCTCAAACTTGTAACCCTCCTACCTCAGCCTCCCAGACTCCAGGAGTTCTGGGATCAAAAGTGTTCACCACCACAGCCCACCAGGAAGAGACTGTTTCTTCAAGAAGATCCTCCACTCCCTGGAGGGCACCCCATGTTTACTGGGAGCAGGGCACAGTGGAAAGAAAGTGTGCCCCAGGCCTGACCTGGCAGCAGCACCAGCCAACATCTGGCCAAGTAAAGCCCCATAGCCAGGAGCCCCCACGCCCCTCCAGCCGCAAGGTCAGCGGCCCCAGAGGTCCCCATGGAGCAGGAACTGCAGCTAGATGGGTGGCAGAGCAGACCCAGAGGGTATTGTGGCACAGTGGGGCTCCAGGGCCTCGTCCTCTGCCGATTAATGCATCAAACCCAATCCCTGCTCCTGAGAGTTGTGAGCCCACGATCTGGGAGCAGGATCACGCTCACTTATTTATAGCTCTCCAGCTCCTCATGAATGACTTTACTGCTCCGCCAAGGGAACGCGGCTCCGAGCTGGGGTTCACCAAAGCTGTATTAGGACAGGGCATCCCATCCCCAGCCACCTGCAGAGCACAGCTACCAGGAGAGCCTAGAAAGCAGCCCAGAGCACCCTCTGGGCTCCCCACACCCCTAGAGAAATCACCTCCTCACCCCATCTCTGGGCACCTGCATCCTGCCAGCCACCCTGTCCCAGCCTCCCTGCCCCCAGCTGCCTGCCTCCAGCCCACTACAGAGTTCCAAGTTCACACCAAGCACACCCTTGGCATGCTCCTGGCTGCTGGGGAATCAAAGTCTAGCTGATGAAAACTCCACCAAGAGGGCACTGGCCAATGCCCTGACCTCCGCGTGCCCCGTTTATGTTCTGTCATTCACACGCCCGATCTAATCTCTACCTCTGCACCCTTGGGTTCCCCTTCCCTACCACACTCTCCTTCTTCCTCTATCCTGCCCGTCATACTCCTACCAAGCCCTCAAACCTATGCAATGAGTTAGGGAAAGCCCAGATGCATGCGGACTAACAAAATTACTTGAAATATCAATGCTTCAAGGTGAACTTGAAACCCAGAGAATCAATGGGGTGGGTTCGACTGAGGCACTGAAAGTTACACTGCCCTAGAACATGGGGAGCCTGAGCAGCACAATGGGGAGGGACAGCCTGGACTTCAGAGCCTGCCAGACCTGGCCCAGAATCCAGTCCCTGCACACATGAACCAAGGAGGAGGAGGCACTGTCCACACACTGTCCAGGGAATACACAGCAGCAGCAACGGCCTGGAGTTGGCAGAGGGAGGAACGGCTAGTTCTGGGGCCCAGAGACAGGACCACTCAGGGCTCAAAGCTATAGACTCAGTTCAGAGAGGATGGTGATGGATACCCAGGCACAAGTACACTCTCTGGAGGCTCAGTGGTACCGAAGATGTGGACAGTGACATGGGACACATGTGGCCACATCCACTTGGACAGGTGCCCAGGGTAACCACACAGGTGCTCCAGCCCTGCTAGAGATGAGAAGGAAAAGACTGTGGCCACAGTTCCAGTGAGACACAAGAACATGGCTCCTGGCCCCAGACAGCACAAATGACAAAGGGGTCAGGGTACAGATTGCCACCGGCCACCACACCAGGGACACCTAACTGCTGGGGCCATGGCTCCCTGAGAGTGGGTGCTGCTACCCCATGCCAGAGACCCAAGGTCACACCTGAGCTTAAAGCCTGAGCTGCTGCTGAACAAGGGCACAGACCTCAAGAAGGTCACGCAACCCGCTAAGCCTCAGTCTGCCCTGTAGAGGACAGGGCATCCCTCCCACCCTTGGACTATCAGGATGATTAAGGAAGGCAATGGGTACAGAGAGTTCAGAACAATGGCTAGTACTGGCTAAGTGCTCCAAAAAGGGTCGCCTTCTCTTGCCAGTATTTAGCCTTCTCAGAAGGGAGCTTGGGGGTGTGAGGGCGATCTGGCTGCAACATCTGTCACCCCATTGATCACCAGGGTTGATTCAGCTGATTTGGCTGGCTAGGTGGGTGTCCCCTTCTTCCCTCAACGCTCCATGTGCATCCCTCCCAAAGCTGCACGCTCAGTCAAAGAGGACGACCAACTCCAATAGAGGACCATTCCTCAGTCAAGGGTATATGAGTAGCTGTGTTCCCCTGCCAAAACCTCCAAACAAGCTCTCAAGAAGAGAGCTTGCTTTTAGAGACTCAAGGCAGGTGTGGTGGCACACACCTGCAATCCCAGCACTCAGGAAACGGAGGCAGGAGGATCATTATGAGTGCAAAGCCAGCCTAACTGCATAGTAAGACTGTCTCAAAAAACAAAACAAACAAAAAACAGAGACTCAGCCAAGTCAGGGTGAGAGAGAAACTCCAGTATATGTGAGTCGGCTTCACAATATCACAACCTGTGGCAATAAACTTATAAAGAGAAGAGATTATGGAGGTTACTCTCCAAGACTGGGTGATCCCATTGCTTTGGGCTTCTGAAGAGGGCACCAAATGCCAGTGGCAGGAAGCATGTGGCACAACAAACTGTTTATATCTTGAGCCAGGAAGGGGAGGTACATTGCAGTCCTGTATCTCCTTAGTGATGAAGGAGGGATGGAGACCGCCCCCAGTGATGAAGACCTCCCACTAGGTCCCACCTCTTAAGGGCCCGGAGCACCTCCCAATAGCACCACTCTGGGGACTTCACCTTTAACACAGGGCCTTTGGGGACTGTCTGTACTCAAACCATGGCAGTGTGTCCAGGCCTGTGTGGGGAGTGGAGACATCACAGTCACCTCTGGAGAGCACAACTGTCCTTGTCTGCTGACCAGGAAAACCCAAGATACCCACACACCTGAGCCTGGGCTCCTGGAAACAATGCCTCTCTCGGGGTCCTGGGCAGCACCAAGAACATCCCCTGTGCTCCACAACAGGCCCAAGGGCTTCCCAGCGGTCTCCCCTCCAGCAGCCCTTGGGCCAAGCTGGTCTCAGCAGCAAACCACTCTGAGCCTGCTAGGCACCAGGCAGCAGCTTAGATGTCCAAGGACAGCCAGGCCACCGAGCCTGCTCAGTCTCCCTGACCCCAGGTCCCCAAGGCCAGCTCCAGGGACCATCTCTGCCTTCTTGTCTCCTGGAAAAGAAGATACCAGACCAAGACTCACCATTGGTCCAATCAGCCTGCACACGTAACTGCAGATCAAAGAGTGTCACTGATAGGTCACAGGGCTCTGTCACTCCTACGTTACGCTTCCTAAGGACTTCTCTGTCCCTAGCACCCAGCCAAGGCTGGATGTGCAGCTGTCTCCAGGTAGCAGGTAGTTATGACTCTGCCCTGGTCAGCTTCCATCACCATCACCATGGCAGTCCAATATGGGTGCACTTAGCAGCCATGGGCAACAGTGGCCATCACAGTGGGGCCCCATCTCCAAGAGGCGCATGCACAGACACACCATGCCCTACCCCTCTGCCTGGCTGGGTGTGCGCTCTGGTCTGCTCCTGGTGGAGGCCAGCAGAAGCACTGACCAGAGCCTTCCACTGGACAAGGCCAGCCCAGTTTGAGGGCAGGGTACCCCATCTTAGTCTCCTTCTTGTCACTGAGACACAATGCACAGTACTCCCAATCTAAAGGAAAAGAGGTATGTTTTGGTTCATGTTTTAGGCCAGGGCTGCCAGGCTCCAAAACAGAAAGGGCCTGACAGAAGGGACTAGTGGCGGAAGCTGCTCGTGGCACGCAGGAGGACAGGAAGTGATGAGCAAAAGCAGGTGGACGGAAACCTCAGAAGCCATGAGCCACATTCAACCTTTTCTCCATAAGTTGTGCAAGGCAGAGATTTTGTCCCAGTGACCAAAAGCTGACAAACACACAGGGAATCCCCAGCCGTGCAGGGAGTGAGGACCAGGCTGAATGCCGGCAGGGAGTGATGTCCAGGTGTGCAGGCCCCAGGGGCACCCAGGTGCTGCGCTGCAGGTGGGGTTCCGAGTTTATACCCAGCCTGGCTTCCACCTCCTGTCGCTTCATGTGCCTCGCTTCTAATACCTCCTTGCCTGTCGATGGCGTCGTGGTGACACAGTTTCTCTTAGAGAAGTAGACAGAGCCCCTGCTGCAGCACCCTTGCGAACACACATCTCCTGAGCTGGAGAAGTGGGCAGATCCACTACACGTGGGGAAGTCACAGCAGGGACCTCATGACATGGGCTTAAGGGCCAGCTCAGGGGCAGCTGGCTCCCAAACGCTTCTGAGAAGGAGCCCAGCTGGCCCAGGGACAGTGCCCACCTCAGCCCCCAGGTGCCTTGGAGCAGATGGGAAGAGAAGGCAGAGGCCTCCTGCCACCGCCAGGGAGGGCAGGAGCTTTGCCAGTGATAATGAAAATTTTCACAGTAGCAGATGCTTGGGGAAAATGGAAAAACAATACCACGAAATTCACAAGCTGGAGAGGGCTTTGCAAGAAGCTTGGTGCAGAAGGCTAGGTTTTCCTATCAGCACCTCTCTGGTCACAGGAGCCATTTCCTCCCCAGCAGGAAGCCAAACTGCGCCTCCCCTGGGCCCACGCACAGTGCTGGAGCACCTATGGTGTGCGTGGCTGGGGCCTGGACTGGGCACATGCATAGGGTCCAGGCTCAGCTAGGGCCCCAGCTGATATGTCTAGAGGGCACTGAAGAGGCCAGACAGGGGCAGTGGCCGCCAGCTGGCATGGGCAGGGGAAGAGGACAACTCAGACGAGTGGCTGGTGGGAGCCAGCACTGCCTGGTGGCCTTGCCGGGTCTGAGTAGGGGAGGCTCACGGTGGGGCGGGAGGTGGGCCGTGGCCGTTAGGACAAGGGCAGAGCAGAGCAAGTCCCCTGTGAATGGCTTCAGTACTCCGCTGAGAGCCTTCCTGTTGACATCCAGGAGCCGCAGGGAGTCCAGAGGGCTCCGGAGCAGAGCGGCCAGCTCAGAACTTGCACATGTTACTCCTTGCCTGCACTCCAGCTCTGCCTCCCTCCCAGGCCCCAGGGGAGTCAACTGCACCACCAACTGCACAGGGCCAGTGGTGGCCTGGTGGTGTGGGTCTCCTCTGGGTACGATCCGCCCCATGTCAGGACTGAGCAAGGCCAGAACTCGACACGCAGGGACATAAATCAGACTCCCAAGCTCACAGATCACATGGCCTCTCTTAGGAGAGAAGCCCAAAATTTAAATAAGGAGCAAAACAAAAAATAGACAACAGGCAACAAGGGAGAGGGAGATCTCTTGCAAATGGGAAAGGGGCCAAGAGACAGAACCCGGGGAAGGGAGAAGAGGAAAGGGGACGTACAGAGAATTACGATGTGTGGTGCACACGGCCCACTCTCCATGGGAAGTGATTGCTGCACTGCACACTGCACTAATAAAAAGAAAAACTGAAAAAGAACAGAACTCGGGCCTTCAGACGAGTGGCTGGTGGGAGAGAGGTTCATGCTGCCCACCCTGAGCCCTGGCTTCCTGCCCCAGGCCAGGCAGAGGACCAAGGGCCAGGGTGGGGAGCAGTCAGGCCACTTGTGTGGAGAAAACACAGTTGCCCTTCTGCCCAGGTCAGCATCGGAGCTGCCCCTGGGCCTGAGAGCCTCTGGGAGTCTGAAGCCCACAGATGGGGCCTGGGGTACCAGGCTGTGGATGGAGAGAAGAGGCAGGGCCATGTGTGTCACCTGGCGCCTGGAGCACAGGGCTGTCTACTGACAAGGCAGAGAGCATCTGAAGACGTGCCCCAGGACTGGTCACAGCCACACACGGAAGGGACAGGAGGGCCAGCCCACCATAGCTGTGGCCACACTGCAGGTTGGGTGGGCACTGTGGCACTGCCTGAGTCCTTCCCCAGAGGCCAGTTCAAGGGGTACAGGTGTCACCTCCTCATCACCACAGCACCAGGGACCCAGCTGGGCAGGAGACAGAGTGCCAGGTGCACACCCAAAACAGCCCCGTCACTGGGGCAGGCATGGCAAGGCCACCTTGCCTCCTAGGGTGAGCAGAGCTGGGGTCGCAGGTCGCTGCCCCACCAGGTATTGTGACCGCTGCTGGCCAGGAGGTGGGCTGGACATGCACTCCACACAGCAGCCTGGTCTGGGGACAGGGTCAGAACGGAGCCAGAAGTAGCTTGAGGAATACAGACATCCCCGCAGGGCACCTCTGTGCAGCATGGAAGATCCCTGAGGTTGAACTCACCCAGTGCCAGCCCTGCCATGGCTGTGAGAAGCAGCGCCCCCACCTCTCCACGCAGCCACCTTCCCTGGCTAGACAGAGACAGAGGATGAGGGTGTGAAGGACACAGCCACCCGGGCCCTTTTCAGAAGAGGAGCAAGAAAGGCAGGGCTAGGGATGAGCCTCACTGTCCGTCCCTTCGTGTATGCAGCCCTGCATATTACTCAGCTGCTCTGCACAGACGCCCAGGCCACCAGGGCTGGCTGGGACTTGGCAGGGGATCCTGGGCAGTTCTGGGGTACAGAACAGGACCCTGTGGCCTGCTGCAGCACTGTCCCTTACCCTGAGAATGCTATCCCCATGACAGAGCACAGCGCAGCCCACGAGGGAGGAGAACCCCCTCCCCTAGGCCCTGAAAGAGGGGGGACTAGGCCAGGCTCAGGGCTGCTGGCCAAGAAGTGACAGATGAGACACAGTGTCTCACCACAGGGACACACTGATGTGATGAGCAAAAGAGGCCCAGGAAGGGTGTCACTTATGAAGCAAACTGCCCTGTGCCAGGCAGCTCTCCTTCCTCTTATTATTTGAGCCATCTGATAATTCAGAAGTAGGAATTCTTGTCATTATTTTGCAGATGAAGACACTGAGGCTAAGAGAAGCAAAGTCACACAAGAAGTTCAAACTCAAGTCTATCCAATTCCACAGACCCAGTGACACAGGAGAAGACCAAACCCAGCAGGTAAAAACCAAACAGCAAAAGGTGAACACCAAGGTAAAAAGCAGCAAAAGGTAAACACCACAAGTAAAAACCAGAGTCCAGCAAGTGAAGACCAGGGGCCAACAGAGGAAGACCAGGGGCCAGCAGGTAAAGACCAGAGTCCAATAAGTGAAGACCAGGGGCCAGCAGGTAAAGATCAGGAACCAGCAGATGAAGACCAGAATCCAGCAGGTCAATAACAGGGGCCAGCAGGTAAAAATAACAGTCCAGCAGATAAAGACTAGGGGCCAGCAGGTAAAGATCAAACACCACTAAATGAAGACCAAGAACCAAAAGGCAAAGACAAGAGACCAATAGGTAAAGACCAAGGAGGAGGAGGTAAAGATTAAGCACCAACAAGTGATAACAAACCAATGAAGACCAAGAACCAAGAGGTGAGGAGCAGCAGAGACCAGCAGATAAAGATCAAGAGCCAGGCGTAGAGACTAAGAATTAGCAGGTGAAAGCAAAGAACCAAGAGAAGGCCAGGGACCAGCAAGTGATGGACAATGTTCCAAGTCACAGAAAATAAGGAAGATCTCATGCACACGTTCCCAAAGCCTGTACCCTAGTTCACCTCTCCCTACCTCCTCCTGGCTGCAGAACCTCAGCCTCTCAATAACCCCCAAACTCACAGCACAGACTGACACACCTCTCCTCACATCCATCTACACCAGGGTCATGTGCACTAGCTGAGGGGCAGCACTGCAGGCCTGCTGAAAGGCTTGAGTGTTGGCACCTATCTGGCAGAACTTTACCCGAGAGGAGTGTCCCCTCCCCCTCCAGCCTCCTCTTCCTCACCACCTGCTGAGAAAGCTGGCCTTGGGCTGGAGTCTAACTCAGTGGTAGAAGCTCACTTGGCACTGCAGGAGAGGGAGAAAGGGATGGAGGGGATAGAGGAAGGAAGGAGCCCTCCTTCCCACACAGTTACTGGGAAAAAGGGTGACCCCAAAGCTCCAGGGCCAAGGAACAGGCAGCTGGGAAGACACGGGCAAGGATGCTGTGGCCCTGTGATGATACCACCCTGCCCCAGGACCCTCCCAGCAGCCTCTTTCGAGACAGGGCCTCCCAGGGACGTGGCTGATGGGGTGTGGGGAGCACACAAGCTGGGCAGACATGCCCACTCTTCCCAAGGACCCCGTCTCTCACCACACCTCCATGGACCCTGGGGCCCTGACCCCACCTAGGAAGACAGGCAGCTGGTATCCTTCGTGCCCCCACTCACACACACAATGACACCCACGGTTGCCTGACCCCTCCTTGTCCCCTCCAAGCTCCATTAAGTGTCCCCTGCATCAGGAGTCTCCCCAGGACCATCCTACCCCCACCAAGCCAAACCTCAGCCTGTCACCTGCCACTGTGAGTGACCACCCTCTCCCTGAGCCACCACACTGTGCACTGTCAGATGTTAGGAGCCATGTGGAGGCCACTTTGAGGTCCCCAGGGCACAGGTCCCCAAGTAATGTTTACTGAAGGAGCAAATGAAACTCGTGTTAGCTCCGGAGCAGATGTGGAGGAGGACCCAGCACAGAGGAGGCATCACATCACATCGACATGCCCTCCAGCTCTCCCTCTAGCTCTGCAGCTGGCTCCCAGGGTGAGGACAGAGGGGGAGGGGGTGGCAGCAGCCAGGCCAGAACCAGATGTACCCAGGACTCAGCAGAGGGCCTGAGGGAAGTCACAGGCGAACACCCAGCGTCTCCACCTGCTACCTGCATTTCTCCAGCTGCAGCACCAGAGAAGGCAGCTGGCCAGGGCAAGCTCAGCACATTTTTGCCTTAAATGATTGACTTCTCAAGTGGTTTTTAAAAGGATACAACACCAAGGGAAGCAGTCCTCCAGGCTGAGAACCGCAAGTATGTACAGTGTTCTGGCATAATGGTATTCAGATGAGGACTGTGGCATGCGTGCGGTCTGCAGTCTGCCTGAAGCTCGCGTTCTTCAGGGAGGAGACTGGTGGCTACAGAACAGGTTGGGCAGGTACGTGGTGGGCACTGGTATCCAGGCCCTGGCCCTACCCACACGCTCTGCCTTTTGGGGGGACAAGAAGCCCAAGAGGCCAGAGCTGTGTGCAGAGGAACAGATCTGCCAGAAGTCCATCCACTTGGCTTAGGGGTCTCCTGCCTCTGGAGTGATGGGACCCTTTGCTAAAGTTTAAAAATAGCTCTGCATCATCTGTATAACTGAGTAACAAATGCGAAGATAACATTATGTAATACAACATCCAGTGCTAATTCTCTACTATCTTCTCTATAATCTCGTATTTTCTTAAAAAAAATGACTCTGATGGAGCTGCTGTGTGTCGCTCTCAGGGACAGCATGCACTGTGACCCGAACTGACACTGACCTGCCTGCAGGACATGAACATGTGCAGACGTTTGTCAACTGCAGCACTGTGATTCTGCATGCACATACGTGTGCGTGAGAGCAAGAGGGTCAGGCCAGACCGGCTGGGGACCCTGGAGTCATGGCCCCTCCTGCAGAACAGGTGCCCCCTGGGACCCACTCCCAAGCCCTAGAGTTCCACAGGCCAGGTCAATTGACTGTCACCTAATGAAGGCGTCACCACTCTGGAGGTGGGCAGGTGGGCAGACTGGGCACTCAGCAGAGGCATAAGGAGTAGAAGGGGCACCTAGGAGATGCTGAGCCAGACGCCAGCCACCCACGGATGGGCACACTGGGTGTCCGTATGCCCATCCACGACCACTGCAGGCATGTATAGTGTATGCCTGCACACATACAGATACATACCACACAACACACACCACAAACATACAGATACACACCATGCATACCACAAACACATACAGATGCCATGTGCACATTACACACACACATACACATTGCACACCACACAGGTACACACCATGTGTCTTAGTTAATTTTTGCATTGGTGACACAAAATACCTGACACCCAAAGTCAAAGAAGAGGTTTATTTCAGCTTATAGTTTGCAAGGGTTAAGTTCATAGTCAGCTGACTCCAAGGCAGGGCAGCATGGCAAAAGGGCATCACAGAGGAAAAACAGTCCAGGTCAGGGGAGAAAGAAGGCAGCAGCAGCAGATCCAGCCTTTCCCTTTTATCCCATCCAGGCTACTAACCTTTGGAGTGATGCCATCCAGAACTATGCTAATTCCAATCAGTGGACTAGCTTAATACCAAACACCCTTAACCCCAGTACCATGCACTGTAGATCCAGGCAGCTCCAAAAAGCCCCACTTATGAGTACATGAGGCTTTGAGGGAGACATCTAGATAAAAACCATAACACCATGCACACCACAAAGATACACACCATGCATACTGCACACACACAGACACACATTCATGCACACATGCACACTACATGGGGAACTCACTCCTAGGCAAAGCTATGGGAGGAGCACCTCTCCTGAGCTGACACCCAGAGCAGCTGGTGGAGCCCCAAAACAGCCTCTGCCCTGTGCTTCTGGGAGAAGTGGGGCATGCCTCACCCCTCCCCACCACCCGGGAACAGCACTTCTCCACACCCCTGCAGCAGATGCCGTCCCTCCCTGAGCTCACCAGCATGCACTCACTAATGAGGACATGGCTGCCAAAAGTCACCTGCAGACGACCACAAGGACCATCTGATCTTGCCATCATCTGACTCATGCTGCACGCCCTGCAGTTCAGCCCTCACCGCCTCACCCAATGTCTGGAGCAGCGAGTGCAGCCTGGGTACATAGACTGGCTGGAGAATGGCACGTCCCCCAACCTCTCCCACAGCCGCCTTGAGTCTGTTCGGGGCACTTCTCCATGAGGCAGCTGGGGAGAAGGACAGCCCAGGAAAAGAGAAGCCTGGGGAAAGATGCAGTCAAGAAAAGAGTCAGGGAACAGTGAAAGCTGGGGCAGCTTCCTCTTCCAGAAGGACCCTTCCTTCTGGGCCCCCCCAGCTCCCACAGGCCCCACCTAGAAGATGCTCTGCCAAACCACCCTGTGAGGCTCGACCCCACCAGAGCCTGGCTGCCCTCCAGACATGGACTGGGTGCTCCTGTAGCAGCCACCTTGCCCTCATTATGGGACCTCAGCGCACTGTCCCTACTGCTAGACTTGAACCACTGCAGGACCTAGGCCATGGTTCATCTGTCCCTGGATCATGGGTGCCACATAGCGCCTGGCACTGGAGCAATATACAGTAACCACTGCTGGAGGGAGGGAAGGATGGCCATGGGAGGAAGGGTGTGAGTAGACTGAGGATGGGAGGACAGGTGAGTGGGTGGGTGGGCAGGTGATGTGCTTGCATGTGTGTGCTGTGTGTGGCATGCAAAGTGTAAGTGGGTGTGTACATGTGTGTGCACACATGGCCAGGGTGGACAGATGCATGGGTGCATGGACAGATGAGTGATGGGTGGGTGAGTGGATAGATAGGCGGCTATGTGGAGGGAAGAAAGGAAGGAAGATGGATGGATTGGTGGGTGGATGAATAGGTATGTGGAAGGTCAGAAGGACAGAGGAAGGAAAGATTAGTGGGCTGATGGATGGATGGATGGATGGATGGATGGATGGGTGGATAGACGGGCGGATGGACAGACAGATGGACAGGTGGATGGATGAGGAGGTGAGAGGGTAGGTGAATGAATTAATAGGGAAGTAGAGAGTGGATGCATACATGAGTGGAAGGTGGATGGATGGATGGTAGATGGAAGGAAGGAAAGAACATGGGGGTAGAAGGGAAGGTAGAAGGATGGATGTACGTGTGGATGGATGGCTGGTTGGTTGAGTGGATGAGTGGGTGAGTGAATAGGAAAGGGATAGATGGGGGTAAAGGATGGGGAGGTGGGTGGGCAAGTGGGTGGATGGGAGAAGAAATTAAGATAATCAGAGGAAGTCTGACCTTGCTCCGGCCTTGGTCCCCTCCCTCCACACTGGCGGAGCACATAGGCACTTAGAAGGATTACGCTTCCTGGATACAATCAGCGCGGCTGGAAACAGCCCTGAGCAGCCCATGGCCGCTGCCTCCCAGCATTCAACCTCAATCAATGCCCGCCTGGCCCCACTGCCACTTAATTCCACCCGACACCCGGCCGGGACTCCCAAGCAGCAGGTGTCAGCCCCAGAGAGGGCTCACAGGTGACAGCCAGGCAGCCAGGCCAGCAGTGAAGTCACGTTCCTGGGTCCCAGGGCCCATGGGGACAGTGGAGGCCCAGGAGCTCAGAGAAGAGCCCCCACACCATCTCCTGGGGCACCTTCTGTGACCTGACCTCACTTCCTGTCCCTGGGTCTCTCCACACGCCACAGAGCCAGGCTGTCAATGTGAAAGCCAGGTTGTGCTGCTTATCTTGCTGCGGGACCTGAGCAAGGCACGTGACCTAAACGGGCTGATGGAAGCCCCGCAGTGAGGACGAACACCGGAGCACACCCTGAATGCAGCCTGGTCACGGGTCAGCCCAGCTAACTTGAGGACACTTCCAGGAGCGGGCAGGTTCCAGTCCTTCCAGCCACAGAGGCTCCGTCCCTAACAGGTGTGGCTCTGCCTGGGGTCCAGCCAGGGGTACCCAGGGGTTCCTGATGCGGAGCACAGAGCAGCTTCGGGTCAGACTTTTCCCAAGTTCTGCCTCTCCCCAGGTACCCCAGCCCTTCCCCCAACTCACACCCTCCAAGAAGGCTACCTGGGGCAGACAGCAGGGGCCACGCCCAGCCCACTCCTGCACACCTCTTCTCTGGTGCCTGAGCTGGCCCCCAGACCAGGCTGTCCTCTCTAGTGTGCCACCTGTGCGCTCAGTCTCCTCTCCCCACCATAGCCACCGCTGCCTGGCTCCCCTGGGGATCCCAGAGCCTTGGCAGAGCTGCATACAGACCAGATCTTGCCCACGTCTGTTGACCGAACAAATGACCTCCAGACATCCCACAACTGCTGGCCAGGGCCCCTTCCTCTCTCTTGGCCCTCCTGCTGGTCATGACCAGCCATCCCACACATGACCCACCCAGCCTGGACTTGAGGGTATACAGATGGAGGAGACAGGCCAGCACAGTCACCATCTCCATGTCACTCATGTGTCCCATCTGCTGATGACCCTCTGTGCTCCAAGCCCAGAGCAAGGCAAGGCTTTCCCCTCCACCTCTCCAACAACATTTTGTGCTATTTGCTCCATCTGCTACTCTCCCTGGCTACTCATAAATGCCTCCTCACAGTTAGGAATTTGCTCTGCGATCACCTCCGCCAGGACGTCTCCCTGATTGCTCCTAGGCCTGCCTGCTCCTCTGGCCAGTGAGCTCTTCTAAGCAGGACCAGATCTGGGCTATCTGGGTCTATGTGACCTGTGGCTACACACATTGCTGTTCCAGGATGCCTGAGACTTTCACCAAACCCAGCCTCTCAGCTGGACTTTTACCAAGGTTTTGAAATCCAACCCTGACTCCCACAAATCCAGACATCAGCAATGATGGCCAGAAGTGAAGGAAGCACTGCGTGCCAAGCTGGGCTTCCAGAGGGGCATCTGATGCACATTTTGCAAATGATAGGAGACACAGATGTCAAAAAATGATCTACAGTCAATCTCAAAATCCAAATGTAATGGGCTGATTTGCTGATGCCCCGCTCACTGGCTAGAAATCTGGAGAAGGGGCCTCCTGGGAGGGTGCCCATGACCACCCACGCTTTCCAGGACCCAGGCCACCAAGCAGACACCTAGGTCTGGGCACAAGGCCTCTCGTCCCAGCAGGCAACCATGCTGAGCAAGGCCACTTCCAAAGCTTCACCAAGCACACAGTCAAGGCTGAGGTATCTCTGTGGGCCTTGGCTTTTCCCCTGACAACTGGGAAGAACCACCTGTCCACCTGCATTTCCAGTGGCACTGGCTACACCCTCAGGGCCATTAATAACACTGTGTCTTCCCACTGTGTTTAAAGAGGCAGTGCCTTCATGAACCAACACACCCAACAAAGCTGATGGAAGGTGACAGGGAAGGGAGATTTGCTCCCATACTGCAAAACCTCCTGTGTAGCGATTCCATGTCTTGTTCTGTCCAGAGGACTGGGGTGCCCGGCCCTCCCTGCACTTTGACTGGAAAACTCAACAGAAAAGGGAATGTTGGAAGCCCTAAATCCCAGAGCCTCTACGCTGAAAAAATGCAGCCACTTCCCTGAGAAGCCAGGTGGCACCCAGGGAAATAGAGCAGGACAGGACACTACCCCATCAGGAACTGATTTGCTGGCTGCCACTGGCATGGTTCTGATCTTTACTTTCCCTGAGAAATTTCCTGCACAACCTTGAAACGGCCACTACCACCACACCAAGGAAAATCAGAGCAGACTCTAGAGGAGGGGAGTGCTGAGAAGCCCTTGGAACAAGAGCAGAGAGGGAATTTAGTAAAGCAAAGTAGAGGATCCTGGAGTACAAGTACCTGTTTTTACATTTCCCTCAAAGAATAGGGAACATGTTAGCAGGGCTCGGAATGAGCCTTGCTTTTCAGGGTATTAACAATTTGTATTTTCCACTATCTGTCTCCCTCACAGTCCTTTGCAGGGAGGGAAAGTCTATAAACATTTTTTTTTAAGAAACGACTGAATTTTGATGAACTCAGCTAAGCGAGTGCTTTGCATATGAATGGGACCTGATTAGCCCACACTTTCTCTGAGCAGAATGGCCCACAACTTCAAGCTTTCCAGAGAGTTAAAAAGTTGAAGTGGCCACACAGATGCGGTTTCTCTAATAAAAAAATCATGCAGCATTTATTATTAATGCCTGCCTCTGATAAACACCCTCATCTAAAATTCCTCACTCACGGGAGCCCTTTAGGATAACTTCTCAGGATAACCAAAAGGAGTGCCTCAGCCAGACCTTCACCAGGCGGCCACTGAGGCTCTGCTGGGCACGGGGGGAAGGGCACAGGAAGTAATACCAGCCAAAGAGGCAGCTGGAGTGCCCTGGTCCAGGCGGAAATCAGTCACTGCGGAGACCTCTTCCTCTGAGTGACAATCCTCCGGGGTCAGTGCAGCTTCTGGGAAGACCCAGATG
>PVLD010029339.1:0-18203 GCA_004027595.1 Dinomys branickii
TAAAAAATTGTGGCATTTTTATATAATGGAATATTATTCAGCTATAAAGAAAGACAATTTTGGGAACTTTGTAGGCAAGTGGACAAAACTGGAGTCCATACTCATAAGTGAAATAAATCAGCGATACATGTGCAGGCAACGTATTATATCACTGGTGTAAGAACCCGAGGGTGGGAATATAAACTAAGAGTCATGAAGGGAATCTGTTCTAAAACAGAGAACAGATGGGACGAAGGAAAGGAGAAAAGTAAAAGACAAAAATGTATGTATGTATATAGGAATATATATGAATATACATATGTGCAGGAGGGCTAACATGGTTCGACTATTGTATTATATCACTTAATGCTAAGCAATAATCGATGACAGGATATTAGATTAATAGTGTATATCTGTATGTGTTAGCCTGAACACACACTTCGAAGATATCAATATGTAAAGCAGCAGCAAGCGGTGTTTTTTTCTGTTGTTGTTGTTGTTGATGTTGTTGCTGTTGTTGATGTATGCCTGTTTTCTTTCTTGTCTTTGGATTTTTGGTTTTTGTGTTTTTTTGTTGTTGATGTTGAGAGGATTAACTGTCTGACTAAATTTGCATGTCTGTATATGGGTCCATACATCTACAATTCGAAGATATCAGTGGATAAAGCAATAACCACTGTTGAGACCATATCACCTTGTCTATAGATTAGTTGTGATTGTACTATTTTCTATGATAATTGGTGTCTGTTTGTCAATATGTTTTTGTACTTTTATGTTTCTAAAATTAAAAAAAAATACATCCGAAGGAGCTAGAAAAACAGGACAAGTAAAATTAAATATTATTTAAAAACGTTATAAAGGTAAGATCAGAAATAAACATGACTAAACACACTGCACAAAAGAAATGAATAGCTGCCTTTCAAAAAATTAAACAAAATAGAAAAACCCTTAGTTGTGTTAAGAAAGGGATACAGTATCCAAATAAATAAAATCAGAAATGAAAAGGGAAACATTAAAACAGATACCCCAGAAATGGGAAGGACTACTTGGTGATTATTGTGAATAAATTCAGTGATATATGATAACCTTAAAAAAGGGATAAATTCCTGGCCATATATGCCTTACCAAGATTTAACTATACAACATAGAAAACTTGAACAGAATGATAAAGAACACACAACTGAATCAGTAATAGAATGTCCCTTCCAACAGGAAAAAGGGAAATAAAAAGAATCAAATGGATCCATTGGCCAATTATACTAAACATTTAAATAAAAAGTAATACCAATTATATTTAATAACTCTAAAACTCCAAAGAAGAGCGAGCGTTCTTGAAAACATGACCTGGAAAGTGGGCATTGCCCTAATTAAAACAAAACAATGGAAAAATGAAACAAAACAAAAAAACCAAAAACAAAAGTAGAGGCCAATATTCTTGATGAACACAGATGCAAAAGTCTCAACAAAATATTGTAAGTCAATCGACCAGCATATTTTTAGATGATGATTCACTATGATCAGGTAGATTAGATTCCAGAACTGTGTTTTCTAACATTTGGGAAGAAACATATATGATCTACCACACAAGCAGCATACAAAACCAAACCATATGATCATCTCAACAGTTAGAGAAAAAAATTATAAATATTTTGTTCAGTAATCTATACAAGATCTGTTCTTCGACATTAAAAAAAAAAAGATGTTAACAAGTAACTATTTTAAATAAGGAAAATCATAAGCATATCCTAAGATAATGAACAGGATAAGGACATGCATTTTTGTCACCTTTTTAACATAATATGGGAAATCTTATCTAGAACAATCAGGCATAAGAAAGAAACAAAGTCTTTCCAAATTAGAAATAAAGGGCTTCTAAAACGTTGGTGTTTGCAAATAGCATTATCTTACATGTAAAACTCTCAAAAGTTCTAACAAAAAAAAAGTGAAAATAAATTTAGAAAAATCTTATGATACAAATCTTTGTACACAAATTAGTATTGTGCGCCTGTGGGTCACTATTCAATTATCTCAAAAAGACCCTAAAAAGCAGTATAACTAAAATTGTAAAAGCTCCTTTCAATGTAAACTGTGAAACATTGCTAAAAGTAGTTGAAGAAGACACAGAGAAAGGAAAACATACCGAGTTCAAAATCAGGAGAAACAATACTGTTAAAGTACTCATGATACCCAAAGCAATCTCCTGACTTGATCCCAATGTAATGAAAATACCAACGATATTCTTTACAGAAGTGTAAAAAAGGACCAATCCTAAATTTTTGGTGGAACCACCCAAACTCAAAGCAACCACAGCAATTTTGAATAAAAACAGCAATGCAGGAAAAATTAATTACTTGACTTCAAAATGAATTACAAAGCTGTAGTCAGTGATATAACAAGATATTGGCATCGCACAGATACAGAGATCAATGCAACAAAATAAACAGCATGAAATAAAACTCACATATCTGCAGCCCAATATATTTTGACAAAGGTAATAACAACACACAGAGGAAAAAGGACAGTCTTTTCAATAAATTACAATGGGAAAAATTGGATATCGCATATTTACATGTAGAAGATTTAAATTGTCTTTCACTTGTTAAAATAAATTATCTCAAGTGGATCATATCCTAAAATTAAGACATAAAAGAGAGAGACGTATAGAGAAGAACGTCCTGCCAAGCAAAGAAAAGAAGCTGCAGATTATAGAAAAGCACTGAATGTGAGACAGTATTCCCCATGTCTGTCTATTTATCTATCTATCAATCTATCTGTCTTGACAAAGGGTTAATATCTAGAATATCTCACTGGAAAAGAAATAATAAACTGCTATAAAAATGTACAATAGACTTAAATAGACATTTATCAAAATAAAGCATAAAAATGCCCATTACGCATATGAAAATGCACCACACCTCTGATCATCCTGGAATGAAAATGCAAACCTCAATAAACAATCCCGCCATTTTAATAGGAATGGCTATTATTAAAAAAAAATACTCCATACTGACAAATGCTGGTGTGCACAAGGAGAAAAGAAAATCCTTATACGCTGTTGTGGGGAAATGTATGTTAGTACAGGTATTAGAATAATCAAATATAAAATTTCTGCAAGGGGAGGCTTTGATTTGAAATAAGGGGAATTCACTCACCATACCCCTGCCCCAAAAGTGTAAGGACCAAGAAATATACCTTCTGTACTACAAAATGTTTTGCTCAAAGGCCATGATCCAAGTGGTTAAATCAAAGCTTTGACTTTATAAGTCTTGAAGCATATTTCCTCTAAATGCTGGAGACTAGGCAATTTGAAGACAACAATATGCAATATAACAACCATTGTTGAACTCCTACGGTCTTGTTTAGTGAAGCTCTGTATCATTTATCATGTTTTTATTCTCTTTAATTTCTTGATTAATCTTATATTCTTTCCTCTTGTAATCTAATAGCCATTGTTAATTCTTATCATCTTGTTTTGAAACCCTCTATTGTTTTCGTTGTTGGTCATTTGCTTTGTTTTTGTCTTCGTTGTTGTTATTTTGTTATCATTTTTTTGTCTTTAAAAAACTTAAATGCTAGAGACCAGAAATCTCAGTAGGGTCAAAGTTATTTGTCAGTAAAAATTGTATAATATCTTATGAATCATCACTCCGCATTCTTACAGCTGATTAAAATCAATCTAGAACACCATGTTCCTGTCCCTGTAAGTTTTTCATAAGTAATTTCTCTAAAGATCTGCAAAATAGACTATGCAGTAAATTTGGATTATAAATAAATTTAATCATTTAATTTTAGTAATAATTGTGATAAAGAAATAAAAAATTTTAATTATATAATTAGTTTTGGGCTGAAGGCAACGAGAGTTGACATATATCTATTGCATTTCTGACTCTGTGATATTTTCCTAAACCTGGAAACTTAAATGTAAATCCAGTGACAAGTGGTGACTTTTACTCACAGTAATATATGGGAACTAATTCAGAACTAGATCTATACTATGGGTTTAAGAAAAATCCATGTGTGTGAAATAAAGAAATCTTAACAGAACTCCATATGAATTATTCATGCTTCACTGTCAAACACTGTGTTGACTACTTTGAACTTTCTCTGGGATCCTGAACTACCTGGGGAATTAGAATAGGCAGAACCATCCAACTTTCAGACGTGATTAGTCTTGTCTCAAGCCAGCAACATTCATTCTGGGCCTTAGCCTTCTATACTCTTAGAAAATGTGAGGAACAGTTACCCATGGGGAAAAAAAAGAGAGTTTTAATATTTGAAACCATTCTTACTTAGTAGTAATGAATTGGATTTATTACGCTGTTTATTTTTCTTTTCTGTCCAACAGAATCGTTTTTTTCTTGGTGTTTGCTGGTTAAGTGAAGATGAAGAGATTCACACTGGGTTTAACTTTATTATTTTTTCATGTTTTTTATTGTTTATTATTTGTTGTTATTTATTATTTTCTAATATTTATTTATTGATATGTTTGGTACATTATGATTACACTGATCACGACATTTTAAATTATTTTTTAAGCTATTTTTGTATCACTTGGATCCCTTAAAATATAAACATATTATATATGTTTGTGTTACATGGTATTCACTTGTAAGTTGGTGCATACACACACCATTTCACAATTGCCCTCCCATGTTATTAATAGATTTCTCTTCCCTCTCCTCCTTTTATCCTCCTTCCATCTTTCAGTTCCCTTCTGTCTTCGTTATTTTTCTCCTTGCTGAGACAAAATACCCCATGCCCACATTTAAAGAGAGAAGAGTTTATTTAGCTCAGTTTGTAGAGGTTTAATCCTCTATGTCCATAATCAGCTGGCTCCAAGGCAAGGTGGCACATGGCAGAGCGACAAGATTCATGGCATTGGAAAATACCAAAATACAAAAGCAAAAAAGCAAAAGTAAGCCTTTTATTCCTTCCTTACTCTGTATGCAGGCTACCCGCCCTAGGGTACCACCGATTTCAGCACTAGGCAATGAACAAATCACAAACTCTAGGTTCAGTCACCTCCAGAAACCACTCCCAATGACTGCATGAAGCTTTAGTGGGATATCCAGACCTAAAGCATAATACCTTCACAAAGGACAAAGATCCATCTCGCCAATCACTACAACTTTTTAAAAATTTGCACTATATTTATATGTTCAGATTCTTGTATAAGAGAAACCATGTGATGTTTAAGCTTGTATGACCGACTTCACTTAACATTAAGTATCTATTTTCCTACAAATGACTCAATTATTTTTCTTCATGTACACATGCCATTGTTTACAAATACCCCATTTTCTCAGCCATCCATCTACTGAAGTGAATTTAGGTTGGTCCCAAGATTTAGCTAAGATAACTTGCGTGCCTGTAAACATGAGCATGCATGTATCTCTGTAAGATGCTATCACTAACTCTTGAGAGAATCTTTTTTTTTTTTTGGCGGTACTGGGGATCGAACTCAGGACCCTGCGCTTGCTAGGCAGGAGCTTATTCCACTGAGCTATATCCCCAGCCCTATCACTAACTCTTATAAGAAGATAACCAGGAGGGGAATTGGTTGGCCAAATGGAATTTCCATGTTTAGTTGTTTGAGGAATTTTCATATTTATTTCCATAGTAGATGGTCAAGTTTACACCCTCATAAACAATGCAAAAGTATTCCTTTTTCCCCACAGCCTCACCAGTATTTGCTATTGTTTGATTTCTTGAATATGGCAATATTTTCTGGAGTGAAAAGGAATCTCAGGGTTGTATTTATTCATTTGCACTTATTAAATGGGTAGCAATGTTGCAGGGCTTTTTGTTCATGGATTTCTTGGCTGTTCCTGGTTCTTCATTTGTGAAGTGTCTATTTTTTCAGATGTTCATTTTTGACTGGGTCTCTAAATTTTCAGGAGCAATTTTTTGTGTGCTCTTTATACAGTAAAGACAGATTCTTTATACAATCTCATATGATTATAGTTTTGAAAATATAGCCATTTTCACTACATTGGTTTTGTTTGTCAAGGGACAGGAGATGCCTCTCAATTTTCCAATATCTTCTTTGATTTGTTTTGTGTAGTATAGTTTTCATTGTAGAAATCTTTCACTTTAAGTTGATTATTAAATACAATGATATCTTGGTTATCAAATAGCTCCAAGTTCAAACCTTCCATTATGGAAAAGCAAAGTTTGAAAAATCTGCTTGGTGTTCCTAACTCTTCTTGATAGGTAATCAAACCAAAAGTCTAACTTATAAAATCTACACAGGCTAAGGCTGAGTCACAGGTCATTTCTCACCATGGACACAAAGGCATGTTTCAGTCTAAGGGACACTTTCACACACACACAACATATAGTACTTGTGTTTGCGGCTTGAATCATTTGTCATTTGCTTTCTTTCCTGAGTTTTATTTGCATAAAATATTGTAACTATAGTTCCAAAGAAAGTTAGCGATACCAGCTGTAATTTACCAGCAGTAAAGCTAAGAAGAAAATTATGAGAATTATGACAATTTAAAAGAAAGAAATCATTGCAGAAATTGTTAAAGTCCTGGCAAAATGACTTTATAAATGTAATTTGGGGACCCAGAACCAATTATTTGGTTTTCCATTACTTCTTATAGAAAAAGTGTGTTCAGTTCTTCAACTTTCCTGTGTTTCAACATAAATTAGGGCCAAGCTGAGCTTTATAACCAAGTTATCAAATGTATTTCATTTTACTTGATGCTATTGTGAAAGGTTTTGTTTCCCTACCTCTTCTCTCAGTTAGTTTATTACTGATGTACAGGAGTACAATTGATTTTTACTGCTAACATTTTACCCTACTGTGCTACTCAATTTGGTTATTACTTTTAGGAGTATTTTGGTGGGATTTAAAAAAAAATTTCTACTTAGAGGATCATCTGCAAATAGTGACAATTTAACTTCTTCCTAGACCATAAATATCTTTTTTATGTCTCTTTCCTGACAGCTCTGGCAAATGTTTTGAGAACTATACTGAACAGGGCTGGCGATAGTGGACATTTTTGTCATTTTTCTCAATTTTAAAGGAAAAGCTTTCCACTTCTATCCATTTAATAAGATGTTGGTTATTGGTTTGTCATAGGTGTGTTTAATTTAGTGCTTATTTGCAGCCCGCTCTCTGACTGCAGGTGATTCATGCGACTGTTCTTCAGCCAATAACTGTAGGAACATAACCCTAGGGGTGCTAGAGTGGATCCAAGTGGCTACTCTGGTCCCAGGGTTCAAGCAATAAGCTCTTCCTCGGAATGACGTTGATCAAACACTGTCGTTTGGAATGTAGATGTCGCTGGGGTTTGTATTAGGACAGAAGGAGCAGAAACCCGCCTCTGGCCTCGGCAGATCCCAGCTATTCCTTCCTGTCTTGTCGCTTTTCTTGTAGTGTTTCTCCTCAAGGAGAAACTTTTCTTCTCACTTTGCCTCACAAGCCACAGTGAGACATGTGCAGCCCGTCTTCAGTGAAAACACAGAGGGTCCCTTCCCATTTCCATGTGTTCTGTTTCTTCATTTCCTCTCTGCCTTTAAGCTAATTGTTTTGTCAGATCCATCCTGGTTCCCAGGGAACTATTTTTCTCTTGATTTCTTTCCAAGTCTTCTTTTCCAGGATCCGTGTATGAATCTCAGAGGTTGAGCTGTTGGTACTCACTGCTCTGCCGTTTCCTTTCCTCTGCGGGGTTGAACTGAACACGTGCAGTTGGGAAGGAGGAGGGTATTCTAGGATCCTTGGTTTGGAGGCAAGACCCTACAGATAAAGTCATCAGAGACAACTGCTCCTATCACTCTGAAAGCGGACTTCCTTCCTCTTATTTTAGGCCTTGTTCTGCCTGTCCTCTCCTAAATGAATGCGAAACGATATATTTAAGAGGCCTTTGCCCTCAAACCCTAAGCCTAGGCACCTGGAGTTGTGCTGTTTTGATGTTTGGTTTCTTTGATTTTGTTCCTGTTCGTAGACTTTTGATTTTGTTTGTGTAAGGCATTTAATTCAGATACTAAAAACACATATTTATAAATTATTACTTTTAGTCATTCACACTTCACTTTAGATAAACTCTTAAGAAGGATTTACTAACTAGGAAACCCACAATTATTTTCAAAACTGATATTTCTGAAAAGTTCTCCTTTACAGACCCGAGCCTCCGTTGCATGCGCGGTTTCTTATCCAGCCTTGTACCATCCCAGTGTCTCCTATTTTCACTTCCGCTGTCATTGAAGCCCTGGAGTTCCTTGCATTAAAAATTCACAATTAATTATTTATTCCAATTAAAAGTAATGGTAATAATGTTAATAGCAACACTTTTTTTTGTCTTTCTGAGACAGGGTCTTGCTATGCAGCTCTGCCTGGCCTTGAGCTCACTATGTAGTCCAGGCTGACCTTGAACTTGCAATGATCTCCCTACCTCAGCCTCCCAAGTGCTGGGATTACAGGCATGAACAGTGGTTATAACAATGCAAAGAAACTGCTGATATGTATCCTATTAGACTCATAGCAGCCAACTTTATTTTTCTGTGGAAATGTAAAAAAAAAATTGATGGCAATTCCTATTTTCTTTTCTTGTTTAAAAATTAAAAACCTGACAAAACAACAAGGAAGACAAAATCAAAACAACACAAAAGCAACAAAAATGGTACATGACCTCAAGACAAAAATGATAGAAATTTACAATGGCTGCTAAATTACATATTGTTACCTTCAATGGAATTGTTCAGTCCACTAGACATAAGAATGTAAGATTGATCAATCAAAGACACTAATAAATACAAAAACTAAATTAAAAATTTTTTAAATGAAACATTGGAAATGATGCAGAGCTTCACCATACAACATGGTAGGAGGTTGCACAATGTTTCTTATATTGCATATTGTTTTTAGATCAGTCAATCTGATTACCAAATTCAAGTGTGCAAAATTGGTCAAGAAAAAAGAAAACTTGAAGAATTGACTTAAAATTTGACTTAAAATAAGATCTTCTCAACAAACCACAAACGTCAGCAATACACCTATCCCAGCTATTTTCTTCTCTATTGAAATATATTTGATGAAAACCAAGAAAGGTATAAATTCATTTGATTGCATTTTGTATTCTCAGGTGTATCTCAGTGTTTTCTATCATCTGTAGACCTAGTCCTGCATTTGCTTTGCACTTCAGTCTATCACTGTAATATCTGAATGAAACACAACAATATAACCTCTTTTCATCTGAGCAATAACCAGCATTAAGGTGTAGGTGACAGCTTTATTCTTTTCCCATCATGCTCATTGTGAACAATGGCAGATACTCCCTCAACTAATAAGTCTTGCTATATCTCTTTTGTGCCATGAAACGTTAAAATTTGGAGAAATAACACCATGGAGCTAAGTTTTCACTGTGTGCTAAATTCATATTTGTTCAATGAATGATATTCTTAAAAGCATTTGTGAAAGTAATTTCAACCAATTAGAAACTGGAGGGAGATTATTATACTGCATAATAGTAATACAGTATAACTTTATAGTTTAAGGAAAAATTTGTGAATTGTCATGGGACCCATTTTCATTTTCCATCAACTAAGTATGAAGAGATAATAGGAAAATGATGAGGCTTAAGGGGTCTCTGTATTTCAGAAAAAGAAAAAGAACTCATTGATGAAAATTATAGATTTTTATCCATCAGTCACTAAAGATCCACCTGAGGATCAGTTTTCCAATTTTCTGTATATTTTTTATACTATATTTGGAAAAGTGGGGATCTTTAAGCTGAAATAGTAATGATGGTATATGGGATTTATTTAACTCTGTACTGAATTACATAGTTACACGATGACACTGTGGTTTAATCATTCAAAATTGAAACAAGTATTACATTACTTTTCATTTTAAAAACATAGTAAGTACAACATTATAACGAAAAAACAATGTTGAGGAGTTATAAGAATCTTGGAAAGAAACAGGTGCAATAAATCTATAAACACCAGGAATGGTCTGCTAATTGGATGTGTCATTTTATAGAAAATGCCCAGCATGTGTTGTCATGTAATTTCTACTAAGCAGTTAATCAAGTTCTCAGCCTGAATTTCTTGGAATTCAATGTGTATTCTTGATTTCCTTTTCCATTGGACTATGATCTTTCTTTCTCAGTTTGCAATAATATCATTTTAGGCACTGCTCTTATGCTACAGTTTAAAAGATAGGGTTACTACTTGCAAAGAATCTAACATCTATGGGAAATTCTATACAAATTAGTTCTGACTTTTAAAATATATTTTCACATATTCTTTTGATCTATGACAAAAATGTTCACATTTAAACAGTTAAATCTTACAATTTTAGTGGTTTTAAGCTCTAATGATTCCACTTCAATGATATTTTCACATTTTAACTGTGTTCTAGCTACTGTAATCAGACTTACATTAATAGTGCAGCTATTCTTTCAAGCAATAATTACATTATCAAACATGTGACAGATACTAGCTCTCAGTAGGCACAGAGCAGTATGTCAGTCAAGTCAGTTTCCTAGAAAGTTCATACCCTGATTAATAAAAAGTAACTCCTTTTGCTCTATATGCCTGTGTGAGTAAACCCCACTAATCTAAAATGAATGTGTAGCATTCACAGACCAAATATGTTTCTGAAGTAGCCTTCTGCAATTCAGGTTGATAATCAAGTCAACTCTGAGTCATAAATCACTTTTCCCATCTGTCCTCATCATTGCCATTTGGTCCAAATATTTCCTTTTATAATTATAGCATATATGTTAGTCCCATTAATGATAAACATAATAATAAGCTGTTACTGAATGTCTCGCTCCAATAATAGAAGTTTTAAATAACAGGGTGATTTGAGTGACACATTGGAAGTATTAGAAATTTTAATAATGTGGTTATCTTCTCTAACACTATACATACATAAATGCTCATGATTGTGTTGGACTTATAAAAAAAGCATGAAGAGATTGGTGATGGATAGAATAGGACAGTATTTCCATGACTTGGAGGGCTGTATATCCACGTTAGGTAACTACTATATAGAATAACCTAGATCACTCTCTTCAGCAATATAAAATTTTATTGTATGGAAGACCTCTTATATGAATTGTTCTCTTTTTTAGTAAAGTGTTTATACTCAAATTATACAAGATGCTATGAGACACATGTACATGGTAAAATGGTTACTATGGTGAAACCAACCAACATACCCATCCCTTCACAGAGTAACCCAGTAGTTTTATTTTGTGACAAGAAGAGTTGAAGTCTCCCTTAGCAGAAACCCATAATTCAATGCAGTTTCATTGCTTATAGTCTATTAGATCTTTAGACATGAACACCTGCCATATCTCACTTGTCTTCTCTAGCTCTATCTCCCCACTTTCTCTTTTCACTTCCTACCACTATGAACCAAGGTTTTATTCTCTATTTGAATACTTGACTTAAAAAAATCCACCTATAAAGTAAGACAGAGAAACTTTTTCTTTTGTGTAAGATTTATTTCTGGAAAAATAAGGTCTTCCGATATTGTCTATCTACTTCCTAGAAAATGGCTGAATATTCATTTTCAAGGTGAATAATATTCTGCTCCATACATACAACAGTTTCTTTGATATTTAGGTTGTATTCACATCTTGACTATTGTGGGTGACTTTTAATTTTAAAATCGTAATATATCTGCTTAAATCTTTATCACTTCTTAAAAAAACTTATTAGTCTTCCACATAATCCTAGGAATAGTTAAACCAATACAGTACATTAAGCAACATAGTACACTAAATGCATTCAGTTAAGCAACAAAATTCTTAAAACAAGGATGAATCTTGCAGTATCCTAGTTTATACAGCAGGAATGGAGAGAAATCCAATGCCCAGCCATATATTTATTTACTTATATAACTAGAAGTCTTAATTCATACATCATGAAAGATTCAAATAATGCATTCAGACTACTCACTTTTCTCCATCTTTCGTTCCTGTGTTTATTTGTTAACTGTAGCCTCCTGTGTTACTGCTGTACTTCTGCCATGAGGAAGAGAAGAAGGTATGCTGAAGTGTATACTGAGTGCGCAAACGTGGTCTCAGCATCTAACCAATAACAGCATGTTCACATAGATTTGAGCACAAAAATAACTTACTCATAAAACCCAATATTTTTGTTAATTCCATCTATTTTAAGCCTACTCTTCTTTATAAAGGAACATTTTTTATTAATACTGTAAGCACAAGTCATATCCAAAGTGATCAATTTATATGTGCTACGTTTATTTTAAAGTTTAACACATTTATGCTATTTCCCACATATATGAAGTATCCACTTTGCTTTGTGTAGTTGTACAATGTCATCAGTGTTGATATTTTTCAATTTAATACTTCGCACTTTTTATGTGCTGAGTACCAGGTTAAGCCCTTCAGAGCCACTAGCACCCACTGTATTTCTCATAATAACACTTTGAAGTAGGCCTTATTACTCTCTTGTTCATGAAAAAATGAAATTTAGTAGATTTAGGTAATTTGCCTAAGTATATGCAATTGGACAAAGGCAATATTACAGTTGATAGTAGAAATCTTGTGAACTAAAGGCTCGTTGAATCATACACATATGCCGCATCCTTTTCCTTTTCGTGAATGAAAATCTCCTTAATTTTTAGAAAATAACTGTCAATCTGGTTAATGAATTGAGCTGCATGAGTACAACTTTGTTTAGGAAAGTGGGTTGTTCATAGACAACAATGTTTATGTTTCATTCCAGAATTGGTAGGTCCAATGAAAAGATATATGGAAATGACACAGCAGGATAAGTGTAAATATATTTGAAATCTTCAATTTTAACTTAGTGGCAAATGGAGGTGTAGAGAAAAAAAGCAAAACTTGTCTCTGGTATGTTTTGGTATTTCAGCTTGTATTCAGAACTTAACCAGGAATTATGGTAATATCCTTCTCTGTCCAATATGGAAGCAAGAACCTTATATAGCAGTTAAACAATGGGGATATAGCTAGTGTGACTGAGGAACTTTATTTTAAAATATTATTTAACAGATGATTATAATTTAAATACTGTATAATGCATATGTGGGGGGAGCAATATTTCTCTTGTTGGTGATGCTGCATATTCCAAATGACATTCCCTGAACTTCTAGTTAGTATATTCCAGTATTTTCTAGACATCTCAACATGCATTTCTAAAAGGTGTCCTGTCCAAATTCCTGGTTATCATAGAAAATAATTCGCTACCAGTTTAGTTCTCATCTTCTACAAACTATCTTTCCTCATAGCCACTAGCTCAGGAAGAAAAATTGAGAATAATTCTGTATATCTCTCTCTGCCTTACTCCAATAACTAAGAGAAATGATAGTGTTTTTACCTTTAAACAAATCTGTGAACTTTTCACTGAATCTTGCTCTGGGCTGTAAACTAGTGATGGTGAGCCATTTAGAGGTTCCAGTGGTACGAAGAGCGCCCTGAAGCAAGCGAGCTGTAGGTGTCACCCTGCTGTAGACCTAGAGGCAGAGACCCCCTTCCTACATTATCACAGCTGCTTCCTGCTGGCTTCCCTGCGCGCGGCTTGGCTGACCAGAACTTGTCTTTCTTACCAGACTTGGTTTCTATTTTCTCTTTCTGCGTTCATCAGTCAGCTATGAGTCCGGGGAATGGACAAAAGAAGCTCCTCCGTGGGGTCCTAGACTCGGTTCACTTGTCCTGAGTTTAAGACCATTTCTGACCATCATTTTACATTCCTTGACTTCACTTAAATCTGCTCTCACTTGTCGCCTTGTCACGGAATCTTTGCTGAACAGTCCTTTAAAAATTCCATCTCTGTATCTCTTACTCAAATCTAGGCTTTTGAATTAATATATTATTTCAGTTTTCCTCTGTCTCCACTTCTACAGTGTACATGCAAATTTCTAGAAGTTTTTCCTCACTAATATATACTCTGTGAATAGAATAGTGTGTTGAATCTGTAGATACCCAATATGTATTTATTAAAGTAAATTGGGTAGTTGTCACATTAATAATAGAAATAAGCATGGAATGTCTTTAATGCAAGATATCGACTTGACAAAAGCTGTTTAACCCATTCAGCCTTTCAAATGTGAGTAGATAGAGTGATAGTCCATACAGAAGAATATTAAATAATTTAAAATAAATAAGGCTTTAGGTCATGGCGGGGCCTGGAATGCATATTGTTAAGCTAGAGGAGGGAAAGCCAACCTAAAAAGGCTGCATACTACACGATTCCATCGTATGATATTCCGGACATGCCAAAAGTATGGAGACAGTATGAAAACAGCTGTATTTCAGGAGGAAAAATAAGGGTTGAATTAGTAGAGCAAGAGGGATATTTTAGGGCACTAAAGCTATTATCCTGCATAGAATATATAAATGCAGATATATATCATGACATGTTTATGAACAACTACAAGATCTACCACATAAGGCAATTCCCAGTGTAAAGTATGGATTTTAGATAATAATAAGGCAGCAATATTAGTTCAAAAGTTATAAAAATTGTATCACTTAATGCAAAGTTATTAAAAATGAGAGATGCAATTCCATTTTTAATTTTGCTTTGTGGTCTAAGATTTTGGAGTTGTATTTAGAAAGTCTTTGGCCTGGTCAGTGTGGGGCATTTCCTGCATGCTTTCTATGGATGGTTTTGTAGGTTTAGGTCTCACATTTAATTTTTTAATTCACATTGAGGTGATGTTTTTTATTTATTTACTTTTTTTTTTGTTTTGTGGTACTGGGGATCAAACTCAGGACCTTGTGCTTGCTAGGCAGGCACTTATTCCACTGAGCTATATCCCCAGCCTGAGGTGATGTTTTTTAATATGGCCTAAGATAAGGGTAAAATTTCACTCTTCTGCTTGTGGTTATCCAGTTCTGTGAACATCAAAAATTGAAGAAACTTCCATTCTTAACTTGTACTTCTTTTTCTTTCTTTCTTTTATTTTTGAGACAGGGTCTGCCTATGCAGATCAGGCTGGCCTTGAGCTCACTTTGTAGCCTGGGCTGGTCTCAAACTTGCAACCATCCTCCTGTCTCAGCCTCCCAAGTGCTGGGATTACAGGCATGTGCCACCATGCCTGGCTTTTGACTTGTACTTTCCACACCCTTGTGAAAGATTAATTGGTCATACAAATGTCAGTTTCCCTCTCGGTCCTTCCTTCTACACCCTTGTGCCATGTTTAAGTTTTTATGGCAGCCACTCATTGCTGATTAGTAGAAATTGCTAATAGGTTTTGAAGTCAGGTAATGTAATGCTTCCAACTTTGTTGTTTCTAAAATACTTCAGTCTATTTAAAAGTATTAAATGTGAGGATTTTGAAAAGTCTCCACTACAAAACAAAGTTGATAAATTTGTGAGATGACAGATGTGAGAATTAGCTTGACTTATTGTACAATGTAAACATCTATCAAAGTATCTCATTGTGCACCGTAAAAGTGTAACATGCAAATTATTATTTGTCATCTTAAAACAAATGAAAAATAATAGAAATAGTGGAAATGTAGATTGGTACTTTGAGGACTATTTTTTTGTTCTCTCTTTTCTCTAAATTTAACAGTTTTCTAAAGCAAAAAATACTTCTAAAAAAATCAGTGCCTGGGAAGATTTTTCACAGTGAGTTAATGATAGTAACTACTGATTCCATATTTCAATCATCACTATTGAAATTGATCTACCGTTAATCATGAAAATGAATTGACCCACTATTTCTCTAGTAATCAAAATAAGTGAGTCTAATTCTACAAACAATGGATTTGATAATTATCCATTCTTTTCAAAGTTAACATGGAATCATGGTTATGTTTAGGCTATAGATAGGAAAATACATATATTTTTTTCTCTTTCCACTAGATTACCACTATAGGCTCTTAATACAGAATACCTAATCTAAGAAAAAAGTTACAAACTTCTAAATTATTCATTTCATACCCTCAGGGATGATTAATTCATCAAAAGTAATTAAAAATTTTGGAAATTGAAGTGAACAGAGCATTAGGTAGTGATGTTTGTCTTCTTAGCCCTGTTACCATTCCTACCTTGAATTTGTAATGAACTTGTTGCAATTGCAAGGACCATGATTTATGAAAATGATGCCGCTGTTTAAGAGCTATGGCTAATTCTTTTTTTTTTTTTTTTTTTTTTACCAGTGCGTTTTTTACAGACAAATATTTGTAAGTGTTCTTAAGCAGAGATGACCACATTTTAGATGAGTGGATACTCTGTAAATTGTGTGACTATAATCTGCGATCATAATTTTGTCTTATAATCAAAAATATACATTGTGATCTCAAATTTCACAAATATTCCACTTATGATTCATTATGGTGAAATGAAAATAATTTTTAATTTACACGTATTTTGAAATAGATATTTGCTTTAACAAACTGGATAATCAACATATAGCTCTACATTTATTTCTAATATGCATGGAAACTAATAAGAAAAATGGAATTACTTGAGTTGAGCTACTACTGTTATAAATACAAGTTTTCTCATATAAAGCAAAATAACACGTTTTTCTTATTATCTGATGCCGATCTCTCTACTAAGTTTTTTTCTTCTTACCAAACCAAAGCCCTGAAATTGGTGAATTGATAGAATCAGAACTCTGTGAAAATACATGACCTAGGATATTTTGTAATAGAACATCTAAAGCAAACTATTTGCTCTTCCTGATTTACCAACATCTTCCTTCTAAAACTATTGTCCACAAACACATTCCTAACATAGAATATCACAAATCTGAATGATAATAAAGGTCCACTCAGACCTCAGACTTGATGAGTGGAGATCGCCATCCATCCATCCATAAATTGTATTTTCTTATTCAGGAATGCATAATTGTTACCAAACTTAGCTTCCTGTGTTTTCTTTTAATTTAACACTTTTTATTTTAAAGTAAATAAAAATTAATAAAAAATTAGAAACAACACAGAATTTCAAAAAGCAAGATGATAGGAGTTCAACAGTGGTTGTTACACTGCATATTGTTGTCTTCATAGTAATTGTTTAGATTACCAGGTATAAGCATGTAAAATTGGTCAAAAAATTAAGCACTAACTGTTAAATTGTAGTACAATTATCTTAGATATCTTGTGTATGTGTGTGTGTGTATGTATTTCCCTTCCTTCTTTCTTTCTTATCTCCTTTCCCTCATCCTAGTTCTTTCATTTTGAGCAGTTTCTTTCCCCTTAACAATACCTATTGTATCTTTTGGATTTTATTTGCTCTATCGGGTTCATATGCTAGGCAGGCAATACAATGTTTTCACATGTGAGTCTGATTTGTTTCACTTAAGGGTATGGTCTATAATTGCACCCATTTACCTACAAAAGCCTCAAATTTACCTTCTTTATACCTGGGCAATACTCCATTGTATGAAAATACCACATCTCTTTTTATCCATTCCTCAGTTCATGGGCATTTGGGTTGTTTCTGAGGTTTAACTATGACAAACTGTGCTGCTAGAAACATGAGTGTACATGTAGCGCTGTAGTATGTCTTCTGTTCTTTTGGAAAAATAAGGGGAAGTAGTTGTGTTAAATGTGACCTCTAATCCTAGTTTTTGACAATTCTCCACACTGCTTGTACCAATCTGCACTCCCTCCAACAGTGGAGAAGGGTTCTTTTTTCCCCACTACCCCACCAGGATTTGTTATTGGTAGATTTCTCGATGACAGCCATTCTTTCTTGCGTGAGATAGAATCTCAGTGTTGTTTTACTTTGCATTTTTCAAATGACTAATGAGGTTGAATACTTTGTCAAATAGTTGTTTGCTGTTTGTATTTCTTCATCTGAGTAGTGTGTATTCATCCCAGATACGCATTTTTGCACTGGGTCTCTGAATTTTGGGGGCCTAATTTCTTTTCCTATTCTTTATATATTCTAGATAGAAGTGCTTTATCAAAGGGAGAGTTGGCCCAAATTTTTTCCCAGTTCATGGGCTTTCTTTTTAGTCTGTTAGTGATTTCTTTAGATGTGCAAAAACTTTTCAATAAGATTGTATCCCAGTTTGTGATTATTTAAAGTACTGGCCCTACAGTTTGGGTTTCGTTCATGAACTCTGCCTACCCCTATGTCTCCAAGATTTCTACCTACTTTCTCTTCTAGTACATTTAGTGTTTCTGTTTTAATATTTACACCTTGATCCATTTTGACTTTAGTGGGTGGTAACAGACATGGTTCTAATTTTATTCTTCAGCATGTGGAAAGCCAGTTCTTCCAGCACCGTTTAATAAAGTGCTTATCTT
>PVLD010029340.1:0-18199 GCA_004027595.1 Dinomys branickii
CCAGAGCAATCAGACAAGAGAGAGAAATAAAAGGAATAAGGATAGGAAAGGAAGAAGTCAAACTATCACTATTTGCAGATGACATGATGCTATACATGGAGGACCCCAAAAACTCCACAAGAAAACTCCTGGAATTAATTGACAAATTCAGCAGCGTAGCTGGATACAAAGTCAACACCCAAAAATCAATAGCATTCCTATACACGAACAACAGACTGAAAGAGAAATTGAGGAAACCATACCTTTTACAATAGCATCCAAGAAATTGAAATACTTAGGAATCAATCTAACAAAGAATGTGAAAGATTTATTCAGTGAAAACTACAGTACTTTGAAAAAAGAGATCGAAGAGAATTTCAATAAATGGAAAAAAATACCCTGCTCATGGTTAGGAAGAACCAACATTGTGAAAATGGCCATACTACGAAAACTGTTGTACAGATTCAATGCAATTCCCATTAAACTACCATTAGCATACCTCACAGATCTAGAGAAAATATGCCTTAAATTCATCTGGAACCAGAAGAGACCCAGAATAGCAAAAGCAATCCTGGGCAACAAGGACAAGTGAGGTGGAATCAGAATCCCTGACCTGAAATTATACTACAAAGCTACTGTAATAAAGTCAACCTGGTACTGGCTAAAAAACAGACCTGCGGATCAACGGAACAAACTGGAAGATGCAACCACAATGAAAAACACACTCAGCCACCTAGTATTTGACAAAGGGGCCAACCAAGCTCACTGGAAAAAGGATGACCTGTTTAATAAATGGTGCTGGAAAAACTGGCTTGCCTCTTGCTGAAAACTGAAAATAGACCCAAGTCTATCACCATGCACCAAACTCAGGTCAAAATGGATCACAGATCTCAACATTAAAACAGAAACTCTAAATCTATTGGAAGAGAAAGTAGGTGAAAATCTTGAAGACATAGGAGTAGGCAGAGAGGTCATGAACATAAATGAAACTGCAAGGGAAACACTTCAAAGAATCAATTACTGGGACCTCATCCTACTGAAAAGTCTTTGTACATCTAAAGAAATCACCAGCAAAGTAAAAAGAAAACCCACAAATTGGGAAAAAATCCTAGCTGGCTGTCCCTCAGACAAAGGTCTTCTATCTACAACATACAAAGAATTAAGAAACATGTACCTGTCCAAATTAAAAGACCCAATCCAGAAATGGGCATCTGAGATGAATACACACTTCTCAGACAAAGAAATACAAATGGCCAATAAATATATGAGAAAATGTTCCACATCCTTAGTCATTCAAGAAATGCAAATAAAACCAACACTGAGTTTTCATCTCACCCGAGTAAGAATGACCAGTATGAAAAAATCATCCAATAACAAATGCTGGCGAGGCTGTGGAGAAATAGGGACTCTATTACACTGCTGGTGGGAATGCAGACTGGTGCAACCACTGTGGAGAGCAGTATGGAGATTCCTCAGCAAGCTAGGTCTAGAGGTTCCATTCAAACCAGCTATTCCCCTTCTGGGTATTTTCCCAGAAGATCTGAAAGCATCATATCACTCTGATATATGTGCACCCATGTTTATAGCAGCGCAATTTGTAATAGCTAAATTGTGGAAGCAACCCAAATGTCCATCCACAGAAGACTGGATTAAAAAACTGTGGCATTTTTATATACTGGAATATTATTCAGCTATAAAGAGGGACAAATTTGGGGCCTTTGTAGGCAAATGGTCACAATTGGACACCATACTCATAAGTGAAATAAATCAGAGGTACATGTGCAGGCAATGTATTGTGTCACTGGTGTAAGAACCTGAGGGTGCGAACATAAACTAAGAGACATGAAGGAAATCCATTAAAAAGCAAAGAACAGATGGGACGAGGGAGAGGAGAAAAGAAAGAGGCAAAAATATATGTATGTATGTATGTATGTATGTATGTATGTAGATACATATGTGTAGGATGGCTAACATGGTTCTACTATTGTCTTATGTCACTTAATGGTATGGAATAGTTGATGACTGGTTGTGTGATCAATCTTGTATGTTTATATGTGTTCTCCAGAGCATACATTTTGAAGATATCAATGTGCAATGCAACAACTATTGTTGGTTTTCTGTTGCTTTGTCTATAATTCAATTCTGATTATATGGTTATTGAGGTACTTTGTGTCTCTTTGTTAATGCTTTTCGTGTTTTTTTTTTCTTTCTTTTTCTGTTGATGATGTAGTTGTTTTTGCTTTCACACTTTAAAAAGAAATTGAGGGCTGGGGATATAGCTCAGTGGAATAAGCGCTTGCCTAGCAAGCGCAGGGTCCTGAGTTCAATCCCCAGTACCGCAAAAAAACAAACAAACAAACAAACAAAAAAACCCTTGAAAAGAAGTTGTACTACTGACTTAGGTCACTTTATTGTAAGGAATAGTTGATGATTAATTGTCTGATCAATTTTGCATGTCTATATCTGTTTTCCTGAATATACACTGAGAAGTTATCAATATGTAATGCAACAACCATTATTGATTCCCTGTCACTTTATCTGTAACTCAGATTCGATTGTACTATTCTTATGCTACTTTGTGTCTGTTTGTTAATATCTTTTTGTTTTTATACTTTTAAAATTAAAAAAATAATAATTCACTCTTGTGATGCGAGATCCCCCTTGTCTTGTCCCTCTACATCACAGCTCTGGGTTCTCTGGCTTTCAAACTCTTGGACTTTTCTAGTGGCCCTTAGTTCTTGTACTTTGGGCTTTGAGCTTGGAGTTACAGCACTGTTTCCTCAACTTTTAAAGTCAGACTGAGTTATATGACTCTTTTCTGCTTTCCCAACTTATAGATGGTATATTGCAGGGCTTCCAGTTTCCATCATTCTGTGAGCCAGTTCCCACATTAATATTAATTACCATATTAATATTATTCTCTCTCTATATATTCATGTATATATGTATATGTGTGTATATATACCTATCTTCTATACTTCTGTATGAAAATACATGTATACATATATTCTATACTTCCATTTCTCTGGAGAATCCTAATATAAGCATCATTTCATACATTTTTAAGTAAAATGTTTTGTCCATTTTTCACTATCATGCTTGGGCTTTCCTTGCATTTTAAAATAGTTACTTGTGCATTGGTGACATTTGTTTTTTTTTCCCGATATGCACGATGCAAGTGCTTTTGCACAAGCAGCCTTTTGTGTTTTGCTCACTGTTTACTTTTGGCTTGCTTTCTTGCCATGGAAAAGGCTTCTAAATACGCTTTTTGTAGCTAACTTTACAGGATTGTCGTTGATTTACAAGATTTGTCTAATTTACAAGATTGTCATTGATTGCATTTGGGTTGAGTTACTGACTAAATGATTTCTCATACTTCTGTATTTTAAACAAATTCACTGTGTATTTCATTATGTGTATCGTTTTACTTTGAATTTTGATTCACATGAAGGATGCATGTGTGTTCATGTGCATGTGTGTCTGTGGTGTGAGTTATGGGTCTGATTTTCTTTTGTCTAAATACTTAATTAGATGTTTCAACTCTCCCTTTAAAAAAGTTAATCTAAATCCACAATTTGAAATGTCACTAACTCATTTCCTAATTTCTCGTATGCCTTTTGATATTTTCCTAGACATCTTATTCTTATTCTAGTCTGAAATGTCACTAATGTGTGTTCCTTTTCCTCTACAATGTTGGTTTAAAACCAAAGGTCTCCTATTTATATTACTAGGGCAACCATGATCATCATAACCTGGTGCTTTTCCAATATTTTCCAGTACTATACTAACTTTTGTTCTTTATTTTTCCATAATAGCTTAATGTCAAGTTGTTTATCCTCACGAAGAGCTTGTAACTTTTTCAGATTGTTTGAAAATTATGGATTAATTTGTGAAGAACTAATACCTTTATGAATTTGAGCCAGTTACCCAGGACAAGGAAATGTCTTTTCACATGTTCCAGTCTTATGGGGTTGCTTTCAATCATATAAGCGTGCTTTCATTTTATTGCATCTATTTCTAAATTTAAAAAATTCCTGCTATTATTATAAATGGAGCTTTCTTTTCCATTTTTCTTTTCAAAATAGTGCAGTTTGTATGCATAAATCATTGACTCACATGCTTTAGGCTTACTGAATTGATTTCATTGCCTGAATTAATTTATATCAGTGATTTTCCAGGGTTTCCCATGATTTCTATCACAATAATTTTTCTCATTCGCATGAAAAATATTTTTGGTCAGATGGTATTATTGGCTAAACAAGAGGAAACATCAGTGAAGACAGAAGACAGTGGTCATACTTGTGTGCTTCCTAATCTTACTGAAAGTGCCTTTTCTGACTGTTAAGAAAAAAGGCGATATTTAGGAGTAGAAATACAGATTTTATCATTATAAGGAAGAACCTGTAATTAATATCTTCTTTAAAATATTAGAAATGGACAATTGACTTTGCCAAAACCATTTTCACAACTTCAGAGATAATCACAGTGGATTTCTCTATTTCTTTGCTTTAAAAGCATAACCCCAGCCTGATGTGTTGTCCTCACACATTATTTGGTTCCCCCCATTCTACGGGGAGTGTTTTTAAAATCTTAGAATCTAATATTGTTAGTAGGGTATATATTGGAACTGCCTATTTAGTGTTGAATTTCCAAGTAACTTGTTGGTTTTTTCAATATGTAAATTGAGGTCTTTCATTTCTGAAAAAAGTTTTCTAATATTATATTTGTAAGAATTTCTTCTGTTCCATTGTTTTATTTTCCTCTGTAAAAATCCTAGCAATATACATCTTCTTTATCTTCTACTTCAACTACTTCTTCCTTGATTGCTTTACTTTATTTGATTTTTGTTTTGTTGGTTATTTTCCTGCTTTTGTTCAAAATTTCTTAATATTTTTACCTTTAAATATATGTTCCCTTAGGAAAAAAAATTTGATCTTTCTTTTTTATTTCATTATTTTCTTGAATTCAATTAATTCAAGGAACTGATTTCTCTCCTTAAGTTCAGTTAATTCTTAATATTTTACTCTCCATTTTTGTAATGAAATTTGGAATTTTCCCAGTTAAGGTGGTGTGTGTGTGTGTGTGTGTGTGTGTGTGTGTTGTAAATATTCTGAATTTTTAAAAAAAGCAACATGTAATTTGGTTTGGAATTAAACTCTTATTTTATTTTTTGCATCTTTCTTTTTGTGTGGGGAAGGGAGAGACACTGTTCATAAGCTGAACTTTTTTAGACAGTAGCTTTGTGTAAATGGAAATTGTATTTGTCTTTTCATTTTGTGGCTAGGGTTAAGGATTCACAGTTTTCAGTACTCCTAGTTCAAGGGCACCCTCTTCTCTTTACAGCAAAGTGGAATTTCTTTAATAAATGACATTTTTAGTGTAACTTCTTTTGGTATAATGAAAACATCATATTTTTACTCCACATGCTTCTTTTTGCATACATAGTAACTCCCTAATATTTGATTTGTGATTGATAGCTTGGTTTCTGGTGAGGTCATGAACTCATGTTTCAATAAGAGATCATGTTTGAAACTAAGGATGCTTTTCCTTGACATTTCAGGACTTTCTGTTTTCATTCATTTTTAAAAATTTCTTCAGTCCATACAATGTTCAAAACTGCCAGGGCTACATTAGGGACTGGTAGTTATACTTTATGGAAACACAACCCTTATTTTCTAAGACAGTGATCCACTCTCAAATACTACCAAATTTTTAAGGTAAAAAAATGAGGAATAGCATTTTTATTGTTTTTTAAAATTCCAGAGTGAATATATGTTTGTACAAATGGGGGTGTGCATATATATATATATATATATATATATATATATATAATTCCAGAGAAAATATATGTGCATATATAGTTTTTGCAATTTTTGAAAATTAAATACTCTCAGAATCATTAAGAAATTTCCCTTCTACATTTTGTTTCTATGTTGTTGGGTACATAAAGACTTTTTCCTGTTGTAACTGTTTAAAGTGTTTATTTTAATTTTACAATATATACTCTTAAGGTAGGCTATCATTTTCTTCCTTTTGTTTCTGATATTTATAAGGTCACATTCTTCATTTTTATTTGCCAAGCCTGTCCTTATTTTTATTTCAATTATTCTTCTATGCATATTATTTGTTTAAAGTTATATCCATATATATAATGAATTTGATAAATTTATATATATGACATTAATACAGGAGTCCAAACTAGTGTTCTATATTTTTATTAACTTTTTAATAATTATTTTGAGGGCTAAAATATCTGAATGTATTCTCCCTACTTATTTTTGCTATGTACTTTAATTTGATGCTGCTTCTTATGTCTCTTTTACCTGTGATGACGTTTCTTTTATTTCTTATATGTTTTTTCTTCTATTGCATATTAATTTATAATGGATCTGACTTAACTTAGTCTATTTTTCTAGACGAAATATGGAGATACCAAAATAATGTATAAACTTAGCTTCCTGAGACAAGGAACATTTTTCCTTTCATGGTACATGTTTTGCACGTTCAACCCTTAAACATTTCCAACTACTGGTGTTTCTCAACTAAGGGAAAACCATGATTTACCTGGTGGTTTTTATTCTTAGGTGTAACTATAAACTTCTGGGAACTCAAAGATTGTATACAATTTCTCTGCTCTGAGGTCTTAACAGGTAACACCTGGATGTCATTTTCCAAGGGGAAATCCAGACACTTTGTTGATAGAGACCTTCAGGGAACCGTGCAATTCCTGTTTTCTCATATAGGCTTCACGGAAGTAGTCTGATTTCTCTCCTCGGTTCTTTGGCTACCCTCAGGTGACAAGAATCATAAGTTTTCCCTCTTGAGTATGCAAGGACAGTGTTCAACATAAGCCCATCACTTTTCTGTTGTGCCCTGTAGTTATTCAAAAACTCTGAATTGTAAAGCTAAGTGTTCATTTAATTTTAAATCCAAAAAGAATATCTATAGATAAAAATGAACTGGATATTAAGTTTAATTAGGAGGTAACTTGACATTAGCTGTAATTGGAAATGATTTACATTGTTATTTGGTATTTTATAAAGACATATTAAAATAAGAAAGTGGGCAACGGTAAGTAAAATAAATATTGTGAGAGTGCTTGTGGAGGCTTATATTTATGAATTAACTTTTCATTATCAGGACATTAAAGGGGCTAATTAAATTATGACAAATCCATACACTGAATATTGTATTTTACACAGCATAACCAAGAATGTTATGACTATCATTCCTATAATATCTTTAATGCATCAGTCACTATTCAGAGTCACTTACATATAAAATTTGCAACTACCTCATGATGTAGGTGCTATTATTGTCTTCATTTTACTAGCAAAGAAACTAAAACTAAAATACATGAAAGTTAGGGACTCTATACCACCGAGCTAGCGAGGGGTGATCTAGAACAAGCACAGAAAAACAACCTGATTTCATGAAGACAAAAATCAAGTTGCAAATACTACATGAAATAGAAATGACATTTCTGTAAAACTGACATGCTTGCATATGTACATGTGTTTGTGAAGGGAAAGAAATATCTCAACGAATATAAACCATATATGACTACAGAGTAGGACTCAGGTGTTAGAAAATTCTGGTTTTTGTTGATGCAAAGCTGTTTGGTTTTATAAAATTTATTACAATAACTGACATCACTTTTGCAGTGGACGATAAGAAAAAATTTGAATACATAGACTAGTGTTTTCTAATATGGAAAATGTCAGAAATCATTTTTTTCATACCTTCATACAATGCTAACTGCAAGCACTTGTTTATAATAAAGTTCACTATGGTTTTTTATCCTTTGAAAGTATAATTTGATATCAAACATAATATAGTACATATTTTATACACTTCCTTAGTAGTAAGTTCTTTTCTACATTTTACTTTAATGACTTCCGTTCTGAGGCCGCATCCCTTCTCAACCCTTTGACATCTCCTCTCCCCCACCTCAGTTCTCTCATGCGAGAGAAACAAATTTAGTCCTTCACCATCTGGATTTGAATAGTTAAGTTTATTTAAATCCTCGAGGTTGCTTCCAAGAATGCAATGCTTTTTGCTTGCTCAGCTGAAACTATCTAATGTCTGGGAGCTTTCTAGCATAAGAGAGCTAGAGAACAAAAATACCAACATATTTAAATATTTACTTACTGCAAACATTTGACATTAAATAACATTATCCACTTAGATGATATTCAGTAAACAACTATGATATCATTCTCAATTTCTTTCAGATTTTAGCCATTAATATTATACATCTTGTCTTTCTACCAAGTAATAGTTTATAATAAATTAATTTTCATGCAAAATGGCACAGAGAAATTTATACTTTGGTTTAGACATGAAATCAATTAAGGAATTCAGGAGACAAAACACTCAGAAACCCAGTAGTAATGCACATTCAACAGTGTTAAGGCGGTGTGTAGATATAGCTCATCATAAAATTTTTGTTTCGATTGATAGAGGTACTGATTTTTTAGGAATAAACTACTTTTACCAAAATATGAGTATTAATTCAGAAGCACATACGATTTCAATAGCTATTAGTGTTTTCTCCCTACTTGTTTGTGTTTCAGAATGATTTGAGTATCAAATTTCCATAAGTTCTCTAAGAAGCAAAGTAATATAACCAATGATCTGCTAGATTTAGGAGTCATAAACACAGTGATGATGAAATATACACCACGTCCCGTGGAGTCTATAAAATACTTTGCACAATTCTCTAAAGAGTGAGTGAAACAAAATCAAGCAATCTTTGATATGCAATAGAAGTAATTCCTGAAAGAAATAACAAAACCTGTCTTGTTTATTTTTTCTTTGCATGTGAAGTATTCCTTACCTACACCTTAACTTTGCATATAAACATCCACTGGTTAAGCCAGAAAATTCTCTTGTTTGTAAATTAATTTGGTACTTTGTTGTTAGAGAAGAGAAAAATAAAATCTGTAATAAAAGCAAGGAAAGAAAGACAGTAGATACTGGTGAAATAGGATGCACATATTAGAAAAAAGTCCTAACAATCAGAACATCAAAAACGGGGTAGTGAGTATTATTAAAATGATGCATCCCATATTATAGAGAATGCTGTAAAGCACACAAAATTACATTAAAGCATTGATATTGTTTACAAATATACTCACTTCTTCCTTTTTCCTATGCACGTAGATAAGGGAGATAGTTCATTGTCTTCAATTTTTACCTTGATTGATGTTCTGTTATATCAGCTTCAAGCAAATAAGTAACCTGGCTGCAATACTTGTTTTACAAAAAATCATCATGTTCCTTACCGACACATGGGACCGCCTCTCTCCACCACACAGATGCCACCATTTCTGCAATAACTCACAGGACACTCTAAAAAGAAGCATGACAAAGACAACAGTTAATTATAAATATTACTTGGAGGAAGGAGGACACAGTACTACTACTTGTTGCTCTCAACCTCATCTTTGAGAGAAAGTGGCTTCTCAGCTGCCCCAAGCAGAATTCCCCTTGGCTATTTTCCTTACCACACAATTTGCTCAGTGGACCTTACCGCCCTGAATGGGCTCATGCCCCTGTGTGCCTCAGTGAATCACTGTGACATAAGACTGCCTTTGCCACTGGATTAGTTTCAGTTGGCTTACTTGGAACCTGCCTGCTTGACATATTTAGGATTCTGTGTATTTGTTTTTGTGGCTTTTTTTTTTTAGTAAAAAGATTTATTCAAAGCTAGCTCCAAGCATATTTGTGGCTCTACTGAAATGTTTTGCTTAATGAAACATTTTTTAAACTCCACACAATAGTCAACCAAATTATAGCAGATTAGTGTTTTGCATGGACAACCTTGTCTTTTTTTCTGTTATTGAAAGCTGAACCCAGGGCTTTCAAACTGCCTACATCCCCACATCTTTCTCCCTTCCTTCCTTCCTTCCTTCCTTCCTTCCTTCCTTCCTTCCTTCCTTCCTTCCTTCCTTCCCTCCCTCCCTCCCTCCCTCCCTCCCTCCCTCTTTCTTTCTTTCTTTCTTTCTTTCTTTCTTTCTTTCTTTCTTTCTTTCTTTCTTTCTTTCTTTTTGTGAGAGGGTCTCAATAAATCAGGAAGTTTGAAGTAAGGCTGGTTTCAAACTTATAATCATCCCGTCTCAGCCGGTCAGAGTGCACCTGTCTATGTGAGCAACTAAATCACTTGCGTGCAGGACTGTGTCCCACCTCTGTGTCTGCGACAAGGGTCAGCGGAATTCAAGTTCAACCCTTTGTACTGGGCCCCACTGCTTCGTTATTTGTTTCATGCTTCACTATTTGTTTCTTGCTTAGCATGAACGTTTATTTTCAAAAGTGGTTCACTTGTATGTTAAAAGGACTAGGTATATTCACATAGTGTTTACCATGGAAGTGGTGAGCTCTTCATGTCCAGCTCCTTTACACAGCCCCTTTATCTCCTCCCTACATAGCCATGACCCACTGAGGCCTGCCAATGTTCTTGTTCTTCCTGTTTTTTTAAAGATATACTTCACTTGAGAGGCTCAGGCAGGAAGATTACTTTGAGTTTGAGGCCAGCCTGGGCTATATGGTGAGTTCAAGGCAAGCCTGTACTTCATAGTAAGACCCTGTCTCAAAAAACAAAAAACAAAACAGAACAAAAAAGCACCCAAAACCACCCCAAAACCAAAACCTATAAAAACAAACAAAAGAAAACCAAAAACTTAAAGATTTCCTGTCTTGCACAGTATCATTTTCCCTTACTGGTCTACTTCTGATTCAAATACTTCACGAAAACCTTCACTGCCTTTAATTTTTGGTAGGACCTATTTATTCAGTACAGCTATTAAATGTCTGGCACTGATCCAGGCACCAGAAATATAATAATTAATAATAGGGACAGCTCAATATGGTTGATAAGGCTGCAGGTACTGGAGTTGAGTTGCCTAAATTGGAATCTTAGCTCAGTTTACCAGGTGTATAATATTCGTGATGTCAGTTTATCTCCTTGCCTCAGATTCTGCTCCATAAATCGTGGTTACTGATCTCATAGGGTTGTTGAGATTGCTCGATACCCAGCTCATATGTGTGACCCTAAAATGATGACTTCCACAGGATACCTGGGTGTGGTCCCTGGGACATCACACACGATCTTCCAGACTCACAGAAATTGCAAATATATTTTGTTAGGCATTCATATACAGCACGGAATTCAATCTCTTTGGGACAGATGCACCAAGCTAAGGGAGCGAGCGTCTAAGTCAAGTTCGGGGGTGAAGGCAAAGCTTTCTGGAGGAGAGTCAACAGGCATTTATTTGGACAGTGTTTTATGTGTATAAAGTTTAGCATGGAGGTGTTAAGGCCCCAGAAGAGAGGGCAGTGTGTGTGAGAAATGGGAGAAGTTCTGCCTGCTGGGTGAGAGAGCAATGGAGACATGCAGACCCAGGGCATAGAGACTCAGCAAGGCCAAGACGGTAAGAAGAGGAGTGACCGCTCTTTCAGTGCTTGATGCTTAGAAAGTGAATTCTGGGTACAGGGAATCAGGTCACCAGAAAGAAAGGTCAAGGCTAAAATTGAGGAGCCCAGATAAGATAAGAGCTTTCATATCAATCTGGGGAGAAATATGCCGGTTGCATGAATGGAGGGAGTAGTCTAAGATAGGGGCGAGAGTTACAATCATTTACGTGACATTTTAATGTTGGAGTTGAAACATCTTGGTGATTACTTGGAAGAATTGAACCAGATGTTCAGATTTCTGGCTAAGAAACATTTTTATTACCTTTCCCCTCCTTCCCACCTTCTCCTTGCTTCCCACCCCATTATTATAATCGCCTAAGGCTATGTGTCCAAAGAGCCTCACAGTGTTTCCCTCAGTCCCCTTCAAATTAATGTCAGATGTTCTCCTCATTTGGCAGAGGAAGAGCCCAAGGCTTCAGGCAGTTAATAAAACTTGCTTGATAGCAAAGAAGCCTCCAAGCTAGAACTCAATCCTGGTTATCTAACTTCTGTTAGCATGGAAATGTTAAATGATTTACTATTTAATCCAGTCTTTCTATAACAACTTTCCATACTTGGTACTATGGGTTTGGGAATTCTTTGAATTACATGGCATCTATTCCTAGTCTTTGTTAAACAAGCATATGCACAACACCCTGTGTATAACTTGGAGAGACGCATATATTGTAGGAGTCTACCAGAAAGGCTTGTGCGGAAAATGAAGTCTCCAATAAGTCAAAGATATTTTCTTTATCTCGGAATCCAAGCACATAGAATATAGGAGAGATCAAGACTCAGAAACTTGCCATACATACAACTTGCTGAGAAGGTTTTGTGTATTCGATTTGTTTATAAACCCTTCAGAAACTCTAATAAGCTATACCTCAGCAGCAGCAGCAGCACATATTACATGTACAAAATTATGTTTATAAGGTGCCATCCTACAATTTTATGACTTTAATGTCTTTCTCTAATTCTGTTTCCAATGGATGATCACCATAATTGCAGTATTGCTTTAGCATAAACTTTATTAACCTTTACTGTTGCCATGAAGAAGATGAACACTTCCAGTTTACATCTAGTCTTGCCAGTTCTGGTCAATAATTTTCAGTTGCATGAGCAACCAAAACTTTAAAATAATAAGCCTTTTAAACATAATTTAGAGATGGACCAGGTTTGTTGAAATGTGCTTAACCTGCCTGAACCTGATCTTGTTAATGACTTAAACTCTGAGGTAGGTGAAGCCAGATGCTCGCCATCTGTTTGGTGACCACTATGGGGATTATGGGATGCTAGAAGGATTGGGCTCATAAAACTCTATGAAAACTCTGACCTTAAGGGAATATGATGTTTGGAAAAAACTCAAAAATGTATAATGTACACTGATAACCTTTAGAATGGATGATTCTTTTGTTAAAGAGAATAAAAATTTTAAAAAATCATTAAAAGCAATACAGAATTTCAAAACAAGATGCTAGGAAATCAACAATGGTTGTTATATTGCATATTGTTATCTTCAAAGTAGTGCAAAATTGTTAAGCATTACTGTTCCTTTCAATAAACCAAAGGATATTAATAGTACAATTATCTTAGCTATCTTGTGTATACATATATTTTTTCCTTCTTTCTTTCTTTCTTTCCTCCTTTCCCTTATCCCAGTTTTCCTTCCTTTTGAGCAATTTCTTCTTTCTTTCACAATACCTATTGTACTTTATGGATTTTGTTTACTCTTTTAGTTTCTTACACTAGGGAGACAATATGATGTTTAAATAATACCAATTTTCTTTCTGAAAACTGTGTTGCACTAGTTCTTTGTTTTACTGTCACATGATTCTTACTTTGCTAGAGGATTGTAAGGGATTGATGACCAACTGCAATTAGACAAGGAAGTACAAATATATTTTCTGGTTTTACCTTTGGCTTTTCTATCACTCGGTGTGGATGGCAAATCTTTTGTTTTTCTGACCATTTTGTTGAAGGTAGATAACTTCAAAGCAAGCAATTAATCACAACATACTAGGTTTTATGCTTCTCAAATAGCACTCCAGGGAAAATGTCAACTTCATGTAAATGAAAGGAGATTAGTATTGTTTCTCAATAGTTTCAAATAATAGAACTATAGCATTTATACCTTTCTTATGCTCTATGAAGAGAGTAATAGGATATCTTTTTGAGTACTTTACTTGAAGTCTAATTATGCATAGTAGAGAAATCATGCCAAAGAGCATTGTTTTGGCACAGCACTGCATATTTTACAGGACTAACATCTTCCCATTGCTTCATATCCCATCATGTCCATAAATTCATCTCCATGTTAATACTTCAATAACATAAAAACCCTCTTTTACACTGTGCTTTGATTCTAATCCTGCTTTTGTCACTTTACTGTTTGTCTCTCTTGAAAGACACAAAAAATATATTCTTAATTAGATCTGACATAAAATATTTCCAATATTTTTAAAAATAGGGTTGAATATATATCTTTTATTATTGATTCATATTACCTTTAAGTTGTGACAGAATCATATTAACCTATATATCTATTACTTTATAGACCTCCTGATAGCTTTCTTTCTTTTTTTTTTTTTGTGGTACTGGGGATCGAACTCAGGACCCTGTGCTTGCTAGGCAAGCACTTATTCTACTGAGCTATATCCCCAGCCCTTTTATAGACCTCCTGAATGAAATAAAAATTCAATTATTATGCAGAGATGTTAAAAATGGGTGACACTAAATGATAGAATTTTAAAACAGTTCTGATACAGGTATAAACACTGATATACTTTAACAGCTCAGGTACTGTGTAAGTGCTCAGAGGCAAGAGGAAAGAAAGATGTTTAAAAGTTAACCAAAAACTTAATAAACTTATTTCAAAGAATATGACCAGACCATACAAATGGAGAGCTCTTAAGAAGAAGTGGAAAAACTACAATTTCTTACAATTACAACTTTTAAAATACTAGTAGCATTAGATTGTATAGGACTTCCTTATTATAGAAGCCAAGCAATTTTCATAGACTATTAAATACCAATAATCTGAAATTAGGTTATATTAAATTAAAATTGCATGTTGGTTTTCTATGTACTTTGCCAACCATTGTATGGAGTAAACCCAAGTCCACCATATTATATATTTGTAAATGTTTTTAAACGTAAGGATCAATGTCAACATTTTTGTTGCCCCCCAAATCAAGCATAGGCATTTATTTATTGCTTTCTTATCATTTGTACAAAGTCAACTTTTAATATTTTGATTGTCTGCAGGTTAATTTGCAGATTCATACTCCAAGAATATTGGTAAGGAAATGGGGTACCTGTGCAGCTGGATTCATCAAGGTGGAAATCCACGCAGTGGGCAAAGCCATCACAGCGCTGGTGAGCTGGGATACAACTGTCAGAGGAGGTGCACACCAGGGCACCATTAAAACAGCTTTTATTGGCTGAAAAATAAAATTAATGAACATGGCTCTAAACATGTCTTTATTTTTCCAATGAGAAGCCAAATATAAAAAGTGCAAAACAAAAGACAGAAAATAGAAAAAAAAAACCAGAGAGAAAAAATTACTGTCATCTAGCATGGACAATGTATTTAAAAGTATACCTTGATTTAATGTAATTGTCTTATGTGTTTTATATATTTTTCAGGGTGTTGCCTGGCTGGTAATCTTGTATGTATGATAATTAACTCTATTAGAACTGATAAAATAAATAAACCTGATGCTTGCAAATAAATTCTATAAAGAGGGGTGGAGGGGAAGGGGAGGTTGGAGGAGAAGAGGAGAGTGGAGGGAAGGGGAGAAATAATTGAGATGAGTTATGTGCATGAACCTGTTCAGCACAGGGACTGTGATCATGATGTATGTATTGCAAGTATGTAAAGATAAAAATTGAAGAAACATTGTCCATAGAATAATTTCCTCGAGAGCTTCCGGGAAGATGGCGGCCAGCTCCTGAACCCGATCGGCTCGGAGGCGGCTGTAACCAGGATTTGTTGGAGGCGGCGGAGCAGAGTAAACTCAGAGAACACGCTACTGGGGCAGATTGCGCCAATCTGAGCAGCGGTCCGGGATCCCGCTCAGAGCCCCGTCCCCGCAGCCGGCGCTGCACGAACTATGGCAGCTGCGGTTGGCAGGATTTCTGAGTCGGGAAGAAGCTTGATCCACGGAGATACATCTGAAAGGCATTCCTGTCTGCACGATCCCAGGGTGAGTTGATTGGGTGCCCTGACAGGTTTTTCCTGAGTCGGGAAGAAGCTCTGCCCAGCGAGTGACATCAAAGCAGCTTTAAGGACTGCAGGATCTCCCGGGTAGGAAGAGCTAGCTAGGCACCCTGACGGGATTTGTGAGGGGGGAAGGAGCTCCACCCAGGGAGGAACACCTGAGTGGCCTGCCTGCAAGGTCCCTGGGGCAGCGAGCTGTTTATGCGCCCCAGCCAGGTCTCGGGGTAGGGAGTAGAAACGGAATTCTCAGTAGACAGCTGAAGGGTCATTCTCCCAAAGAGAAGGAATCATCGGAGCAGCCTCTGCAGCAGACCTTTGCCTGCTGAACTGCCTGGGGAATTTATAGTTCCACATTTTGAATCTGATACCCAAAAATGGGAAAACAGAGGAACAAAACGCAGTCTCAAAACTCAACCCCACCCAGAAAAAGTTTTGAATGCGAGGACACAGGGGAACTAGGAAGCCACATACCTGCAAGTTATGAAACGATTGCATCTGAAATGAAACAACTCCAACAGGCCATAAAAGAGCTTAAAGCAGAAATAAGCCACATACCTGCAATGATCTGTCAGACAAAAAACGAGCTGAAAACAATGATGGAAGAAATGTTCCGTACACATAGAGAAGAAATAGACAAAAGACTAGAAGAAAATAGGAAACAAATGGAAATGTTACAAGAGCAATTTAGGAATGAATTACCAAGAATGAAACAGGTCCAAAGAGAATGCCAGGATTTGAAAACTAACGCTGAAAGCATGCAAAACCGTTTAAGTGAAACCGAAGATAGAATTTCAGAACTTGAAGACGGCATGGCAGCTTATGAGCGAGAAAGGAAGAATCTCATGATATCATCAAAGACACAACAAAAGTCAATCCAGCAGCTCAAAGATGAGGCAAAACGTAACAATATTCGAGTTATAGGAGTGTGTGAAACAGCAGGAGATCTCACAAACGATATAAAAAGAATATTTTCTGAAATAATAGCAGAAAATTTCCCAAACAAGGTAAAAGATACTGAAGTTGAGTTACTCGAGGCATACAGAACCTCAATGATCCATAACCCAAGGAAAAACACACACAGGCATATAATAGTTAAGATCCCAGATATCCAGCGAAAGAACACAATATTAAAAGCTGCTAGAGAAATGAAACAGATCACCTATAAAGGAAAGCCCATCAGAATCACAGCAGACTTCTCAACGGAAACCATGAAATCAAGAAGAGTTTGGAGCGAGATACTACAGATTCTGAGACAAAACAACTTCCAACCCAGACTGATGTACCCTGCAAAACTATTCCTCAAATTCAATCGAGAAATAAAGTATTTCCATGACAAAGAACAACTGAAGAACTTCATGAGTGCCAAACCAGCATTGGAAAAAGCACTAAAAGATATTGTAGACAGAGAAAAAAGAGACCACAATCCCAAGAACAGCGATTGAAATAACTCCCTAAAGAGAACAATTAAACAGTCAGCAAAAGAAGGAAAACCTAAACTAAATAACATGACTAGAATAAGCCAACATATAACCATGATAAACATTAATGTAAATGGCCTCAACTCAAAAGTCAAAAGGAAAAGATTGGAAGACTGGATTGAGGAACACAATGCAACGATATGCTGTATACAGGAAACACATTTTACTCAAAAGGAAATCCACAGATTGAAAGTTAAAGGTTGGAAAACAATTCTCCATGCAACAGGGCCCCAGAAAAAAGCAGGGGTAGCTATTATGTTTGCAAACAATGTAAACTTCAAACCAAAAACAATCAAAAGAGATAAAGAAGGCCACTACATACTAGTTAGGGGAAAGCTGCAAGAGGAAGAGGTAACAATCCTAAACATTTATGCACCAAACCATGGAGCACCTACATTTACAAATCAAATCTTGACAGACGTAAAAAATCAAATAACTACCAACACTATTGTAATAGGGGTCCTAAACACCCCTCTGACGCAAAGAGACAGGTCAACCGGTCGGAAACCCAGCAAAGAAATAACAGACCTGAACCAAAAGTGTGAACAAATGGACTTAGTAGATGTATACAGAGCGTTCCACCCCAAAACGTCAGAATACACATTTTTCTCAGCTGCACATGGGTCTTTCTCCAAAAGAGACCACATTCTAGCCCATAGAGCATATCTACCTAAATGCAAATGAATTCAAATTATCCCATGCATATTATCGGACCACAATGCAATAAAATTGGAAATTAATGACAAAGAGAACTCCAGAAACCACATAAACACGTGGAAATTAGACAACAACCTACTGAATAACCAATGGGTCACACAAGAAGTTAAAGAAGAAATTAAAAATTACCTTCGAATAAATGAAAACGCAAGGACAACCTATTGGAATCTGTGGGATGCAATGAAAGCAGTCCTCAGAGGGAAATTTATAGCAATGAAATCATATACAAAGAAAATAGAAAGAGAGCAAATAAATAACCTAATGATACACCTCAAACTCTTAGAAAAAGAGCAACAAGCCAAACCAAGAGCCCAAAGAAGGGAGGAGATTATAAAACTCAGGGCAGAAATTA
>PVLD010029341.1:0-18202 GCA_004027595.1 Dinomys branickii
CTCCCTTTTGCTGGTTGTTTTTGCTGTGCTCTGCTGCCATGAACATTTGCCCTCTGCCAAGTGCCAATCTGACTCTGAGCCAGCTAAGTATGGACTGAAACTTCCACAAAGTGTAAGCCAAATAAACATTTCCTTCCTTCATTTTGGGTGTTGGGTGTTTTGTCTCAGCAATGAGAGAAAAGTAACCCACACAAATTCCAAGCCAAAGCTGGTGTGACAAAGATAACCATACACATCAAGGCACAAATTCATGTAATTGAGATTTTAAAATAATACAAACAAGCGTTAAATTAAAGAGCTGGTTCTTTGAAAGTTTAAGCAAAATAGACAAACTCTTAGTCAATCATGAAAAGACAGAAAGAAAAGACACAAATCCATGCAACTGGAAATGAAAAACAAAAAAATATGAAAATCAGATCATTAGTAACTACTTTGAGAATTTGTACTCTAATAAAATAGAAAATTCAGAAATGATGTATAAATTCCTAGGTACATCTGAAATAATAAAGCTGAAATGAAAAGGACTTACTAGCGTTTGAGTTGTGATCTTTCAGAGATTCAAGCATGTCTCATATTATAAACATTTATATATATGCAAATAAGCCATGATAGTAACTCATACTATGCCAGACGTTGTCGCAGCAGTGCTGCTGTGTGCTGACTGTATAGTGTGATAGTGTTCCATAATACAGTATTCAGTCAGAACCCAAGATATCCACAAGGAACAGGAAAACAGGTGGTGATATGGAGGAGATTTCTAGGGAATGGAAAGAAATAACTAGAAAAACAAAAGTGAAAATACTTAGAGATTGAATGGAGGCAAAAAGAACTGGAAAGAGTGAATAAAAATTGAGAGATATGTTAGACATTGTGAAACAAAAACAAACTGCTCAAAAGTAAAGAGCTACTGGGATGAGGGAAAAGAAAAGAAAGAAGAGGAACTTATGTATGCATGTATCTACAGGACAGTGAACATATATATATACTACTCACTTCTATCACTTTACTGAAAGGAATAGTTAATAATTAATTATTTGATCAATCTTGCATGTCTATATTTGTTTTCCGGAGAAACCACTTTGAAGACACCAATATTTAATGCAGCAACCATTGTTAATTTCCTACCACTTTGTAATTCAGTGTTGCTTGTATTGTTCTTATGCTATTTTATAAATGGATGTCTGTGTGCTAATATGTTTTCCTTCTTTTATTTTTAAAACAAATTTTTAAAAATGAATGGAGGTGAAAAGTGGTGGACATAACTCAATCTTATTACATGATACACTCAACATTTTTAACAATTCTAACAAATAAAGACAAGACCATGGAGCATATGAAGTCTGTTGTAACAATGAAGTCAACAATAATATCTGAAAAGCATGGAAAATTGATAGAGGATATGTTAAAATTTCTCAGTTGTGGATGAAGGATTAGCATTAGCATTCATGTACATTCAGCGCTTTTCTGAAAAATCTAAAAGCCTGTTTGAAGACTTGAAGAAAAAAATGGAGAAAATAGTGTGCACCTTGGAGTGCCAGCCATAGATGGTTTAACAGATTCAGGGATAGAACCAACCTTCCCAATATAAAAGTAAGTTCTGATGCTGCAACTTCAGACACCATATATGCCAAAGTATTTCCAGAAATACTTAGAGAAACTATGGATGAAAGTGCTTATTTACCCCAAGTTTTTAATGTTGATGAGACAGAACTCTACTGAAACAAGATTCCAGAACAAACTTGTTTCCATACAGTAAATAGATAAAGTTGATGCCAGGCTTCAGTGCAGCAAATGACAGACCTACTCTGTTTGGTGACAATGCTTCTGGTACATGAAACTAAAGTCACTCTTAGTTTACCATTCAGAGAATCCAAAAACCTTTAAAAACTTAGCCAAGGGCTCTGTATTTGTTGTGTGGAAAAATAACTCCAAAGCCTAAATTGCACAGGCCATTTTCTAGGACTTCTTTTTCCATCTCTTTATCCTAGAGATAAAGAAATCTTGTTTGGAGAAAGATATCCCATTCAACGTTCATTTGCTGCTTTACACCAGAACATCCCCAGTTCATGGATGACTTTTCTTCAAAGAACAAAATAGTGTGTCTGACATATAATACTATGGCCCCTATCTAACCTATAGGTCAAAAAGATATTGTGACTCTCAAGAAAAAATATTTACAAATTGTGTAACTCTGAATTGTTTGCATTGTTCTTAGGATATTTTGTAAATGGATGTCTGTTAGTATGTTTTCTGGGGTTTTATTTTTAAAATTTAAAAAAAAAGAAAGGACCATGCTCAGTGTGTGGGTACTATCCAAAATGTTCCCCAAAAGGTTCGTGTTGAAGATTTGGTTGCCAGATGATGGGCTTTGGGAACTGATTGAATGTTGAGCATTCTAACTTTATCAATGGATTAATACATTGATGGGAGCATAATTTAATGACAATATACTAACCGCTGTTAATTTCCTACCACCTAATTTTGAAACTTTGTATTTTTGTATTGTTTTTGTGTGTCTTGTTTTTGTCTTTGTTGTTATTTTGCTTTTTTCTCCCTTGAAAATAAAAACGAAGAAAATAAAAAAAAACAAATTGTGCCACTATAAACTGAATATGCATACATCGCTGTGCTGTCATGACTTTAATTCAGTCAGGAAGATATCAAGAAGGATAATAGCTGGGTCAAATGGAACTTCTAATTTTAGTTTTTGAGAAATCTCCATACCAATTTCCATGGAGCAATAGTCAACCACAAAACAAGTAATCTTGAGACATTTATGGTAAATGATGCACCTTGTGACCATACTCTTAAGTGAAATAAATTGGACACAGGTGTTTAAAATACTGGAAAAAGAGAAATAATGCCCAGACATTCTTTGAAGAAAGCAATAAGCATATGATTAGAAAATTGGGTCTACATAAAGAAAAGGAAAGTACTAGAGCTGAATAAATGACAGTAAAACAAATGCTATTATTAATTGTTTTAATAGGTAACAATTCTTTTAAAATAACAGCATGAATATATTGAGTGATTATAGCTAAGTGGATGAGTAAAATGAATAACACCAATGTAATAGATGAAAAAAAGGAATTGAGAACACTGTATTATATATATATATATATATATATATATATATATATGTCCATATGGTATCTTTTGAGACTGGCTTAAGTTAGTTGTAAATGTATACTACAAACACTAAGGTAAGCTTTTCAAAATGAGCTCTAATAATAATGCTCTAAAGAGAAAAAACATGAAATAATATTTGTGTCACACTTTTTGACAGGTATTAAAGGCAACTGATGAAAACAGAATGACCTTGCAACAGTTTTGGAAGGACTAGAACATCTATAAGGCCACAAAAAATCAGCTGTGAGTTTTTGTTGTCACCATGAATGGGGTTTGGAAGAACTTTTACCTGTGCTTTATACATGAAGTTCATTGACTTGAGAAGATGGATGAGGAATCCAAAGTGGTCTTGAACAATTTAGGGACACTTAGCAAGAAGGTGGAGTTAGAAGTGCAAGAGGCCGACTTCACTGAACCACTTGCTATGCAATGTGAGGAACTTACTAATGATGACATGTGGAATTAGAGGGCCATTGAAAAGAAAGAGTCCCAATATGTAACTGAAGAGCCAAAATGATTTACAACACAGGAAGTAGCAAACAGACTTTTTCAACTTGAAAGTCACTGTTAGTTTTGAGGCACAAGGCCCCAGTGTAGAATGATACCCAAACTTTGCAGGCACTGCTCAGAATGCCATCCAGTTCTAGAGAGTGACCTATGGTGAAAGAAAAAACAACAACAAGCTACTACTCTCCCACAACTGCATAGTTTTTTGAAGAGTTTGGAGACAATTGAATTCTTCAAAAAATATGTATCATCATTATTGGGAAAAATAGTTTATTTATAATAATTGTGTGTCTTTGTTTTTTGTGCTTCATATTATATATTTGTGTCAGAGGTGTATAAGACTCATTTTGTTGGATTTATGAATGATGCTTACAATGCTTACAATGCTTTCCTCAAATGGAATTCTTTCAAAATTTGTGGACTTACTCTGCAAAACTCCAGAATAATCCAATATTAGTAAATGAAAATAAAGAAGTAATAAATATCTGACAACTAAGATAGGCACACCCCCTAGAATTTACTACTAAATTATACAAGAATTTTAGAGATTTAAAGCCAATACCCCTCAAAGATTTTAATAAAATTAAAAGGAAAGGAATACTCACAGTCATTCCTGGAAACAAGCATTATCCAGATATCAAAACCAGAAAAGGACCGAAGGAGAGAACTACAAAACAATCACTTAATGAACAAACATGCAAAAATCCTGAATAAAATAGTGGCACCAAGAAAACAGCAAATCATCGAAAAGCTTATACAGTATCACCAAGTAGGATTCACCCAAGGAATCCAGTTTTGGTCCAACATATGCGAATCAATAAATGTAATATATCACATCAATAGAAGCAAGGACAAAATCACATGATCATATCAATGACCTGCCAAAAAGCCTTCTTCAAAATCAAAATTACATTTATGGTAAGAACCCTAAAGAATATTGTATTAGAAGATCCTTAGCTCAAACTGATAAAAGCTATTTAAGAAATAGAAAGTCAACATTATATCTCATGAAGAAAATGTGAAAGCTTTCATTATATCAGGAACAAGACTAGGATTCCTCCCATCACCACTCCTGTGCAATATAGTTTTGAGATATTGGGCAAAGCAATTAGATGAGAGAAATAAATAAAAGGAATAAAATATGATATTAGATCTGATGGTGCACACCTGCAATCCTAGCACTCAGGAGGCTGAGCCAGGAGGATCATTGCGAGTTTGAGGCCAGTCTGGGCTACAAAATGAGTTCAAGGCCAACCAGAACTGCATAGTGAAATGTTGTATTAAAAAGACAAAATAAAATCAGAAAGGAAAAGTTAATTATTTTTATTAGCTGATAATATCATTCTTTACAATGAAGATCCCCAAAACTCCAGCAAAAGACTCTTAGAATTATTAAGAAAGTTTTGTATTACAACGGAAGTCAAAGACAATAGTAAAAAATCAATAGTGTTTCTGTACACCAACAAAGTTCTCACAGAGGATATATTAGGGAAACAACAACTTTCACAAAAACATCTAGAAAAATGAAGTATTTGTGAATTCACCTAACCAAGGAACTGAAAGACATCTACAGTAGAAAACAACAGAACTCTGGAAAGAGGATTAAAAGTGGTATCAGAAAAGTAAAATAAAAGTGATATCAGAAAATGGAAAGATACACCTTGCTCATGGATAGGCAGAAACAACTTAGTAAAGAAGGTCATACCTTCAAAGCTCTTGTAGAGTTTTAATGCAACACCACTTGAAATACCAGTAGCATCCTTAACAGAACTAGAGGAGACAATCCTAAAGTTTGTATGGAGCCGTAAGAGATGTAGAATAGCTAAAGCAATTCTATGCAACATGGACATGAGAGGAGGCATGAAAATCCCAAACTTAAAGATGTACTATAAAGCTATAATGATAAGGGCAACATGTTATTAGAGGAAAAAAAAGCACTTACAACTGGATCATAGAAATAGAATGATAGTGGCAGGAACAAATCCAAGTACACTCTGCTACCTTATATTGATAAGTAAACCCAAATCCTTCGCTGAAGGAAAAATAGCCTTAAAGAGGCTATTAGGAGTCTGCTAAAGACAAATGGTGCTGGGAAAACTGTCTGTGCATGTGCTGAAGATTGAATCCGCACCCATATCTCTCATGATGAATTAAACTGAAATCAAAATGAATCGAAGATCCAAACATTAAAACAGAAAGACTTAATCTGCTGAAAGATAGAACACATAAAATTCTTTAAAATATATGTGTAGGCCAAGTCTTTATGAACAAATCCCAGTTACACAAAAAATATTATAAAAAAATCAACATGTATGATTACATCAAATTAAAAGCTTCTAAAAAACTACCAATAGATTGAAGAAACAACCTTCAGAATGGTAATTTTTTCAAAATACACCTCAAAGGACTAATATCTAGATTATATAAAAAACTCAGAAAAATTAGAGCCCCCAAATTTAAACACACAATCCCAAAATGGGCATCTGACATAAGTAGACCCTTATCAGATGAAAAAGAACAAATGGTCAATGAATACATAACAACATGCTCCACATCACAGACATTTGAGACATGTAAAATTAAACAGCACAGAAATGCCATCTTATTCAAGAAATAATGGCTAACGTCAATATATCGAGCAATAATAAATGCAGCTTATTCTGTAGGTGAAAAGAGATACTTCTTCATTGTTGGTTGGAATGTAAATTGCTATAACTATTTCGGATAGCAATATGGAGATTTCTCAGAACTCTAAAACTGGAAATTCCATTTAATCCAGCTGCTCATCTTCTAGATACTTTCCTGGAAGACTTATAATCATCACAGTGATAAATACATACCCATATTTATGGGAGCACACTTTATAACAGCTAAATATTGAAAAGAGTCCATATGCCCATCAACAAATTAATGGATAAATAAAATTTGGTATTCATATAAAATGTAGTACTATTGTGTCTCAAAGAATGATAAACGAGATTGGTTTACATAAATGGTTGCACTCTGAGACCATAATATTTAGTGAGATAAATTAGAGAAATATTTTTAAATATCACATTATTTCTCTTGTGCGATAACCCCAAAGTACAATTAGGTAACAAAAAGGAGGATACTTATTAGGCAGTCAAATGTTTTCAAATTGGAAAGGGAACAAGAAATGGGAGATGGGGAGCAAAGAAAGGGGAAGGGATTTATAGAAAAAAGTCTTGAAGTAAAAAAATGGAAAACATATTTTCTAAATGGGAAGGGAAAGTACGGGAGGGAGAAAAGGAAAAGAAACAAAAAATTAAAAGGTGCTAAGTACATGTACAAATGTGAACATTAAGTACTAAAAACATGTAGCAATGAAATATTTATGTACACATATATAAACATACATACACATATATTTGTATATTATTATTTTAACTGAGAAAAATGCATGACTATATAATGATAAAAATAATATATAACTTATAATTTTGTGTCCTGACTTTTGAAATACAGAAGGTCATATGTAAAATTCAAATAAGAATAAAGATGTCTAGGGCCAGTCATGGTAGTTTATAACTGTAATACACATACTCAGAAGGCTGAGGTAGCAGGAATTATAATTCTAGGACAGCCTATGATAGTAAGTTCAATGCTAATCTGGGTTACATAGCATAACCCTTTCTTAAATGAAAAAACAAGCAAAAGAATCCAGGTTTATGAAAAAAGATAAAAAAGTATACCCGGGTCAAAATTAAATGTTAAAATGAAATTTAAACTAAAGTAGTCATGATTCTTATAAAGTATGACAGATTTTACTGAAGAATTTCCTGGAGAGATAACACATTTTGGCAACATATGTTAGACAGTGTACAGTGAAACAACATTTACAATCAAACACAATTCTCTTGAAAAGAATCTGTGCCAGATTCCCCTGTGAGACTTCTAAAGATTCTATTATTCAATTCTCATCCTGTTTGACTGTACCTTTAGTTTGAAAATCAAGAGTTTTGAAATGTGAGTTTCCCATCAGTTCAATACAAATTTGCATACCAGGAAGATAAGATTTCCTGTTAATCATTTTACTTACTGATTAAAGTCACAGTAGGACATACAGGAACATGTTGACGTCACTAGTTAATTTCTTCAGTAACCTTTGCTCCTTGGAAATAATGGCAGAGGCATCCAGAAACAGCTAAGTTTCTTTTTAGGATCTAGGTCTGTAACCTCATGTGACAGTTATCCTCTATGCTGAAGTAGTTTGTCTTAACCTACATTCTTTAATACTTTGAGAAATGATGTAATTCTAAGAATGTACTTATGGTAGCTTGATAATGTTAAGGAAGATTGAGTTCATATGTCAACTTTCAATATAGGAAATGTATATAAAGACATTCATAACAATAATTCACATTTGATTATTTTAGTAGTATTTTATGAAATTAGTGTATTTGCCTGAGTGTGCCATTGACCAAGAAGTAAACAGAATCTGAATGGCCTTTATATACATAAGGGTACAAGGAGGGAATTTGTTTCAAAGTTACACCCAAAAATAGTGATGTAGTTGATTAGTAGACTATGGCCAATTTCCTTTGTGCTATGAAATCTGAGTGAGGTCATCACACCTTGCTTCTCAAATGAATTCAGTGAAATCAACAAAAGGGGATTTTAAGCAAAATTCCAATGTTTCTTCAAATCAATTCTACTCTGATAATCATTCAGGGAATATTGAACTCTATGTGTGAACACAATGGAGAGAAAATGAAATGGCTATTCATGAACAATGAAATTACAATTATAATTTAAAAAATGTGCAGGAACATAATGTGAAAAGGTGCGTAATTCCTTGTGAGCTCTCAAGGAGTTGGCACTTTCAGATGGTATTCTGAAGGACAGACTAAGAATCAGACTTAATCTTGTTGAGTATAGAGACACGGAAGGAAAACTAAGTAGTGTCTTTGAATGACAAAATAAGATGATGACTGACAATTGCTCCTTCGCTTGCAGGATACGGAGATTATTTATGATTTTAGCAGTGGTGATGTTGGGAAGGACTGACAGGATTTGGAAATAAAAATGGAAGTCTGAATGAGAAAGGGGAGAAATGGATACTGCTTTAAAACCTGTTTCCAGCACTTACACTTGGACAAAGCATCGGAAGAGCAGTCCTTATTTTCATTACATCTCCCATGTACATACATTTCATATTCATTGTCTCTATTGGACACTTTATAGAGCACACATTAAACATTGACTTCACATGCTAATCATGTAAATATTAAAGGTAAAGTACATAATTTTTACTCAACATGTGCTCATTTTATTAACAAGTGCAATTTACACCTGTTTTGCCTTGGATTATCAGGTGGGAAAAAACACATACACTTCTAATTTACCAGTCACCCAATAAATCTTACTCACAAAGTTTTTCTTAGAATACTGGTCAGATGATTTGATAAGTTCTTGATATAGTTTTCATATATCTAAGAAAATCTCAGAATAATTTTGATTGTTTTGTTTTCTCTTTTGATTACTGCAATAACACATCTTTTAAAATATTCAAATGTCAGGGTGAGACACATGAGATAGACATGTTATTGATGCAACCAACATGGCACAATGAAAACAAATATTCTTTTGAATCTAAAATTAGTGGAGAAGCAAACTCCTTGACAAACTGGAATTTTTGTGTAAAAGCTCAGGCATGCTACCACCTGAAATATTACTGAAAGTCTGATCCAGGATATGCCACAGCATAAGTCAGTACTTTAAACCACGGAAGTTTTAATTTGGCTTAAGGTAGATCTGAAGACAGGTAATTAAATGATCAAAAGTGCATTACAATATGATAGATGAGATCTCTAGAGGAGGAAAAAAAATTGTAGATCGGTTGAACATTGAAGTTGCACGTTTTTGCCTACTACAGAGTTGCAATGGCATCAAACTCTCCAGGCGATGATAGAATTTTGAGGACCTTTGCTAACACCTGAAACTGTGGATTACAATCCCATTTGACAGTGCCAGGACTAGGGCCAACCAGTCCAGTTCTCAGCAAGATGGTCCTGTGAAATAAGTTGATGATTGTAACATCTAAGCACAGCCTGGAGAAAATCTATTTCTTTAAATGAAGAGGTGATTTATAGCTGTGCTTTTTTATTTGAGTTTTCCATTAGAAATACAAAGGTCAATGATGATAAATACAATTATTTTACTTGGAAAACAAAATAAAAGCAAATAAAAAGCAAATAAATATCCAAATCAACCACATATATAACTGTCATGTTAAAGGAAAATTGTCTTTAAATATGTTACACTACCTGGGATTGCTGCTAGCAAAGAAATCTTGCAAAATACTGACATCTTCAAGGTTACAAAGGCTGTTGATAAAATCAGAACTCCCATTTAGCTCTGTTAAGTAACATGAAAATCAAAGTGTCACTAGAAATTAATATATATATATATATATATATATATATATATATTACTATTGCTGTGTTCAAATACAAAGTAGGCTGTAGGGCTGATGAAGGTCACCGAGGTCAATTATCAAGTCCTGGTAATTTTTTCTGATGGATAATAATATATTTGGATTTCATACATATTATTCCATTGAATATGGTATTCAAAACTGTGCTGCAGTATTGAAATTAGTCAGCTTCCACATGTCAAAGAAATAATTTTATTCTCATCTTGCTCCATGAACTCAGAGTATTTTCTGTAGTCTAGGCATAGTGTTGTATAAAACTATCTTATGGCTTTATTAGAAGCATTAATATAATTACTTCACTTTTTTATAACGACAAAGACTTTTCAAATTACTTTACATCCTACAGTTTCATGCACTTCTCATGTTATTTTTGTGCTTTTCTGTTTCTCGTTGCTATAACAAAATGCTTGAGGCTGAGTGAATTATAAACAGAGTTTATTTTACCCACAATTTTGGAGACTGCACGTTCAAATATCATGGTGCCAGTCTCGCCTAGGGTCTTATGGCAGGTGGCATCACAGTGAAAACATGTAAGAGAGGGATCACATGATGAGACATGATTCCATAAAGCAGGAAAGATCCAGTATAACTCATAAATCTCTCAAGAACTAACTAAGGTCAAAATAGTTCCGTTAATTACTGCTGAAGGTAGAGCTCTCAGTGACCTAATGATATCCTGCTACAGCCCAATTTTGAAGAGCCTACCACATGGTCACATTGGGAGACAATTTCTAATACATAAACTGTGGGAAGAAATCTATATCCAAGCCATAGCAACAACTCTGAATTAGTAATAATTCTATGGGATACTATTTCTATATCTTATCTGTAGTTTCAAACAGTGTAATAATATGAGTCACACATTTCCTAGAGCTAAACTAAATTACAGCATTATTAATGGCTATAATTTCAGAGCATGTTATAAAGCCAAGCGATTTCCTTACTGTGGATCTCAGTTTTCCCATTTGTTTCAGATGAGCTCCAGCTTCAACTTTATGTAAAGCTATGAGTACAGGTTGCTGTCAAGGAAACTAAAAATGTAACATTAAACCCTCTTACTCTTAGCAGTTACTGATTCTTTACTATCTTCATATTTCTGAGGAAAGTGTACATAGATTGTTATGAGCTGAAGAGTTAAGTTTTTCATTAATGTGTTTTATTCCTGCAGACAGCAAACCATCAATATTGTAAGGATTCCAAACTGTTACTGTTTTTCTGAATTTAAATCGAGTATTTGTAAAAATAAAATCTTTTGTAGAAAGCTGATACAGTAATACTATGCTCAAATTTTGCAGCACCATGGATTTAGATATTTAAAAAAGCATCATATTTCTAAAATTAAAATTAATTTCTATATAACTCCCAATTTTGTTTGAGAGAGGAAAATAAATTATTTCAAAACTCAATAACTTTACTTTTCTCAGTATTTTTGAAATATGCTAACAAAGATACTTATGAAAATGCCTCCTGGCTATCAATGTGGAGGGACATATCACAGCTGATAATTATTAGTGTTGGTTTTCTGAGATGCAGCTAATTTTAATATTGACCTACATTCACTTGCTGTTTGGCATTTCGATATAATAATGCCAGTTATTGACTGCATGTTAAATGATTCACTCAATTTCTGGTAGAGTTTTGTTTCATAAAATTCAAAAGAGCTCAAGTAGCCTTTCTCATTTCTTTAGCTAATGCTGGCATCTGATATTTTAGGGAGCAAGAGAATTGTTTTGGTATTCTGCTAGTAAGTCCAGAGCTTTGGAAAATCAAAAGGTGTATCTCAGATACTCTATGGGTTAGACATGTCGTACTATAACTTCTTATAATATAATATCAGGGAAAGATTTTCCACATGGCCTGAAGTTTGTCTATTTCTCAAAAAAAAAAAAGAGGTTCATGCTGATTCTCCCACAAAAATCAAGACATAGAAAGGGTTATATTCCTTTTTTCTCCAAGAGTATACAGCGGGTGTTATATTGTTTCTAACTTGGTTTTTTACACTTGATCTTAGCCAAAAGGCCGAGAAGCGATTCTAACTTGGTTTTTTAATCTCCAAAATCTTATTGCCTCTTCACTAAACAAAGTGATTATTTTTTTACTTTTCTTAAAAGCAAGAAAGATTCATAGAAAAGTATTTTCCAAATACAACGTTTATGATAGCACCAACGATGCTGGACTCTCACACCAGTAATATTTTATATTATTTCCTTTATAATTCAATTGTGGCACATATAACAGTACAGTGAAGGCTAAAGTATCTTTAAATGGGGATGAGAGTGACCCAGGAGGCATCGGTTGGAAGTACGAAGCTTGTCAATGCCATCAGGCAGATAGTAAGAGTGACCACAGGGTAAAAAACAACCATAATTGATATATTGCTGAATTATTTGAGACACATTTGTTAATTTTTGAAATGTTTCTTCTTAACAAAAAAATTGACCAACTATTTAACTTCATTTTCTTTAATAACAAGAAAACAATGTTACATTTGAATCTTCCATTTCTACCTGATAAGCTAGGAAAAATGAAGTCCACATAAAAGATATATAGTACAATAGTAATCAAAAGGCATATATATTCTATCAACTAGTTAGCTAGCGATAGAGTAAAATTATCTTTTCATTTCACTTTACTTGATATTTGCCCAGTGCCAGAGTTCACTTTATCTTTTATGAGCTGAATTATAGTGTTCCTTTAGCATGCTCAGAGTTTTCATTGCCATTATGTGTTCTGTATGTCCCCTTCAATCACTATAATAAAACCCCGTGTTCCAATATTTTCTCTTTTCTATTTCTCCATGACAATTTACCATTTACACAGGACCTTGATGTCTTATGTTCTACTCCTAGTAACATCACTTATTTCCCCAAGGGCATTGTATAAGAAATAATACAGAATAGATTAGGGAACCTACATGTAAACATTTAATTAAAATTGCTAACGTTTAGATACATGGGGCAATTATTTGCAAAAGTAACTGAAGGCAGCTAGAATAAGAGAAGCAGCTTAGATAGGCAGAACTAATACATTTTGTTATATTTATACTTCACACCAAGTTTATTTAACTGAGATCAATCTTTAAATGCTAAAAAGTATACTAACTGAAATTCAGGTTTTTTTAGGAACCTTGAATATGCATAATACTCAATATGTGGCTAATTAACTCTGGTATGTTTAGGCATAGATTTTTTTCAAATAAAGCAGTAGTTGCAAAGAAGACAAATCTGAAATTTTTTTCCATCAAAATGTTATCTTTCTCAATTCAAACTAAATTCTTGAAAGATTTAACACAATAGGGGAAACTAACTATGGGCACCTGCAAAAACTGAATTAAAGGACAGCAATACTGAACTGTAATGTGCAAAGCATTTTGAAACATGCCATTCTTTTCTTGCTTGAGTCATTTCTATTGTTGTTTCAACTCCCATACCAGAGTAAGAGTGCTTGCAGTCTATAATTTCCTAGTTCCCTGTAATTCAGGCAGAATGAAATAGTTTTCAATGAAAACTTAGGTCTTGGACTGTATTTCCTGCCTGAATCCCTATTCAATCAGCTTTGGCATTTTTAAAGCAGTCTTAGAGTTAAGACTGTTGTAAAATATCTTTTATGATACAAGGTTAGAAAAATTCCAGCCCAAATTTTCCCCAAGTCCTTCCTTTACACACACACATACACACACACACACACACACACACATACCACAAAAGATAAGGACTCATTGAACAAAAAGAAATCAACACATAAAGATCAAAAGAAAAAAAATTAGTAAAATGATCAAAATTGGAACTAGAAGCCTTGCTTCTATGTAGCAGCAATTGGGGATGGGTATCAAAATTGACAAAAATTCAGATATTATAATCTGTTGGGGCATTATTATGAGTTACCATAACCTATTCCATACTTTTATAATGAAATTATGTTTTTTAGCATAATAATAGCCATGTGTGAATCTCAGTAGCTGCACTTGAGGGATACAAAATGTAATCTTTGTGTTCACACTACTGGTACAATGAACCACTAGGTGTGAAGACCTGTGCAAATGTGTCAAATTGAGACTTTTACCAACATAATGGGCCATGTAACAGTTTTGCATATGTATCCCTGAACACTGTGGGGTAAAAATATACCATGCCATTTTTGTCTTATGGTAAATATCCTCATTCTATACATTTCTAATTAAATCATATACTTCAGTATAATGGTAGTTGGCTAGGCATCTCAGTAGCTGCACCTGGGAATACAGGAAACAATTTTTGTGTCAGCCACTTGTTAAAATGAACAACAAGGTTTGTATACCTGTGAAAGTATCAAGCTGATATTTTTACCAACATAATGCTCTGTGCATTATGTATGTAGCCCTGAGCATCATAGAGGAAAAAATTCATCTACATCATTTTTTTTTTGTTCTGTAAACATCTAATTTGTTGCAGTGGAATCATATGTGCTTCATGGTAGCTGTGCCTTGGATAAACAGGAAGCCATCTGTGCATTCACCCATTTGGCAGAGGAAGGGCAAGGTGTATACAGGAGATCCAAAGCAGCAACAGATGAGTTTTACCCACACAATCCTCTTTGCTGAATGTCTTGCACTAAGAATTTAATTTTTAAAAAACCTTTTTTTGATGTTCCTTGTATAGGTAGCCTAATTAAGGACATTTTGGTGCCTGAAAAACCTGGTCACTGTAACTTTAGGCAGTATATGCCAAAAAAGCCTTCAAAATACTGTATAAAAGTATGCACCCTGCAAGATATGAAGACATATACTTTCAATTTAGAAAAGTATTCTGGAACTCAGCCAGTGGGTCTTTATGCATATAGCGATGAACCAAATCATGTATATAGACTTTCTGCTCTCATCTCCCAAACTACTCAGACTTTGACATTTGACAATTGGTTTACCCATTTCATGTCGATGTTACATTTGATAGCAGAGCACAAGTTGACAAGCATAGGAACTATACAGAAAAACAAAGCAGAAACTTCAATGAAATGTTTTAATTTCAAAAAAGACAATTGTGTAGTACAATCTTGGAATTTCAGGATGATATAACATTTGCCTAGTATATGGCAAAGAAAAACAAACTGATACTGATGATGTCTAGATCTCACCATGATGGGAAAAAAAGGACAGAGAAACCTTGAAGAAACTGAAGTCTGAGATGGTAATTTCTTATCACAAAACCAAAGGTAGAGTAGATGGTTTTTTTTGTTGTTTTTTTTGTTGTTTTTTTTTTTTTCCGGGACCGGGGATCGAACTCAGGGCCTTAGTGCTTAGCGGCAAGCACTTAGCCCACTGAGCTGTACCTCCAGCCCGGGTAGAGTAGATGTTGATGAGTTATGTTTCAACTATGATATCACTCAAAACTCGAAATGTTGGCCAATTGTTGTGTTTTACTTAATACAAAATGTGTGTCAAGAATATTGGGATACATTACACAGTAAATAACAAGTACAAAATATGATGGGACATTTTCTTAGAATATTGGGACAGGAACCCATATGAGAGCATTTACAGCAGAGAATGAAATGTTTCTGCCTAGACAACTATGCAGAAAACAATGGAGCACACTGATCTGTGCGCAGGTGAACAGGCCAGCGTAGTGCCACAAAGACCTATCACAATGACAGAAAAATTTTTAAAAAATCACTTGCACTCTACAAAAAAGGAGAGGGAAACAAAACATAAGTGCTATCAGTGTGACACTTGTGCATGGAACCTGCAGCTTTCAAATGTGAAGACTGCCTTGAGTGTGACAACTAAAGGAAAGATTATATCTGTGGTTGCTTTTTGTTTGTATTTACACTACAGTTCACAGCGATTTCTTCTAGGGTTTCTTACTGATTACACAGATGATGTGAAATGTTGATGTCTATTCTAAGCACTCATGGTATATTCAATATATTGTTTTATTGATAACATTTTTCCTACCAAGTGCACACTATAAAATACAATAAGAAGATCCTTACAAAGCAACAAGACCAGTGAGATGTCTGGTATGTTCTACAAAAATAAAGGAAAGCTAAGCACATGTGTTGCTATTATAAGTGATATGTGTATGTGTAAGTTGATGTTGCCATGTGTGAAGACTGCACTGACTATGATGACTGAAGGAAAGATTATTTTGGTATGGCATTCTCTTTGGGTTTTCATTGTAGTTCATATAGTAATTTATTTCTTTTTTTGTTTTGTTTTTTTTTTTTTTTTTTTTGGTTTATTTTTTGGCGGTACTGGGGATTGAACTCAGGATCCTGCGCTTGCTAGGCAGGCGCTTATTCCACTGAGCTATATCCCCAGCCCCAGTAATTTATTTCTGATGTTATATTTTAGGTTTTTAACCAAGTACACAGCTGATGTAAAATGTTGATGCTTATTCAGAATATTTTATACACATTAAAAATGTAATACTTTATTTTACTGATACTTTATTTCTTATTTACTTACACAATGTATAATGTAAAAAAGAACATCCTTATAAAACAGCAATACCAGCAAGATGTCAAATATGTCCTCAAAAAAGAGAAAATCTAAGCACACATGCTGCCAGTGTAAGCAATATGGGTGTATGGAATATCCTGTTGTCACGTGTGAAACTTGCCTTAGGTATGACAACTGAAGTAAAGATTACTTTTTGCAGAGTTCTATTAGTATTTTCATTGTAGTTCATATAAACATTTATTTCTGCTGTCATTTAGGCTTTGTAAACTAAAAATGTTGACAATAAGTTTACCTGTTTCATGTTGATGTTTGTCAATGTTGAAATTTTCATGTTTTTGTAAACACATAATAAATATTAAAAATTCAATACAATATTAACATTTTTCCTATTATGAATTCATTTTAAATATAATAAAACTCATAATATTAATAATAATTCATCGATAGAAACAGTTCTAAAGAATACATCTAGGTTTTATACACCTTTCAATATACTCCTTTAACACAAAATTATTTTGATGATACTGAATTAGATGAAACTGTGATATTTGATGGGGTGAAGATATTAATTGAACTTTTTCTTCAGAAGAAAGTTTTTGATAGATTGTTGAGTGCATTTCAAGGTCATACTCAATTCTTTTAGTGTAGATATAAGTTGTTTTGTGGTGGGTGGATGTCAGAAGTGGCAGATAACAAACTATGTGTTTTCCAGAAAGAAATTTTATTGTTAGCAATGAATATCTGAATACCTCTATATGGAACTTATCCCTGGAATTCAGAAAAATCAGATTCAACTCTAAATTTTTGGTTATTGATACTTAAACCCAGTACTATATTTGCTGAATCAAAGAGCTTTGTAAAACTATTGAATTTATTGTTAGAATATTATTTTGTAACTCCAAAAAACTAAAGTAAAAATCATTATGACCTCTCTGCGGAGGAATGCACACTACAAGAAATGGAAATGAAATGTCGACTAATATACTAAATAACCTGAATATTATTTTCACTAAGAAGAAAGTGACAGGATTCAATTTGTTTAAAGAAATGTGATTCCTTATAATAAGGAAGGATTCTATTTCTGCTGTACAACTAAACAGAATGCAGAATTAGTATCTGATACCTGATTTATAAAAATGTATATAAAAACTACAGCTACGTTGTTACTAGGTTAACTCTGGGAAGATTTTCAACATACTCGAGGAAAGCATGATATAAGTCACTATGAAAGTTGAGTGGGGATTGCTAAAGAGAAATAGAGCCTTTTGGTTTATTAAGGTCACTAAATCATTTCTCAGCCAGGGAAATAGGGACTTTGGGTCATTAACATTCTGAGACTACTTAGGAGCCAAAATGAAATGACACAGGGGTCTCTATTCAACTCCTAGTGAACTGAGTCATCAAGTATTTCCCAAAGCACCAGAACAATGAGTACTAATTAAAGGCCTAGCTGGTAGCCCTTAAAGATTGTCAAAGCTGTTATTACAGTCCAGGCAACCTAATGAAGATCAAATTCTATTTCAATGCTGCAGAAATCATGGATTATTTGTTTAACATAAGATCAATTCCAGTAATTTTATCAGAAATTATAAGATTTCATTGTTTTCTATATACAAATAGTATTGTATTTATATATGTGCCACGTTTCCTTCATTTATCAATAGAGAGTTTCC